>JBBPRB010000151.1:0-24253 GCA_038092815.1 Hortiboletus rubellus
GTGGCACCTTTCGCAATTAAACCTGACGCATTGCCAAACAGTTTCCTGGGAAAGAGTTAACGAATCGTCTTTAGTGCCATCTGCCACATACTCATTGTAGTACGAGAGTAATTCATTGGCCCATTTGCAATCCTTTGTCTCGCGAATTAGACGGATAATTCGGTAGTAATAGTTGGGGTAGTTGAATAACCCGTCTTGGTCGTTCCACTTTTCAGCGGACGAGATAATAAACCGAGCCTATCTGAACATGTAAAACTCAAATCATTTTTGGCGGGTTATCCATACCTGGATGGCAGCATATGCAATGTGCTCTGCTTCGACTTGTTGCATCCAGTGAATCTTGGCATTGCCTGCACGAGCACCTTTGACTCGCTCAGATAGTGCAGACGATGGAGATGTGAATATATGCTTCAAAACCTACGTAAATTCGTCAAACCAAGCTTGAGATTTGTAGCGATGAAATACTTACACGTTCAATCAGGAATCCCCTAAATAAACCTTTACTGATCATGTTAGGGTCATACTCGGAACCAGGAATGTCACCCACATAGGTGTATGCCGGCCAGAGGTTAGCCGTCACCCTGCAAGGTTCAGATGGGTCATCAAATTTTTTGCACATCCTATAGCACTTGTCGGGATCGTCGCCAATGGAAAAACAATGCCTACTCACATGCGTGGATCTGCTTTATAATCCTGGAGATACTTGACAGGACAGAGCAGAGCTCCGAGTTCAGGATGGGCGAAGCCCAATCGTGAACGACCTGCTTTTGTGTCAGCTGAGACCGGGGGCTGAACAACCTGTTTATCGGGGTGTGGGGCAGCATATGTCCCTACAACTTTGCGTAAACGACAACCATCCTCAGAGCGGATGTGCGTAACAAGTGCTTTCATCTGTGCAGCGCGAATGAGAACCACCCGTCCAACAAAGACTCGAAGCCCTTACCTCTTTAACAAGGCTGTTCAATTCAGCCGCTTTCTTGCCACCCGGGCGAACCAGAGATTGGAGGTATGGTGCATGCGACACCAAGTGATTGAATGTCCTTTGGTACCGATCCTTCATCCTGTCATCACTGTCGATGGATTCAGTACGCATATATGCAACGAAAAGGGTGAGAACATGCATCTTGGCCAGATATTGCTTGCGTGATGCTCTTACGTTCTCATCCTCGTTAGCCCTGGAGGTCTCCTCTTGCTCTAGTAATAGGCACACTTTAATGACCTCATTGAAGTCACAAAACGTGTCAAGACCACGGGGTATGTAGCGAGCGACTGATAAGCATTCACGCCGGCTGGTATCATCGGGGTCTTCTAGCTCTTTGTTTTTCCTATGTTAAACATCAGTATTTCGTGACGACCAGTTAGACACCCAACATCGTGAATTACTTGGCTTTCTGGATTTTATCCAACTTCTCACCGTTTGGCTTTGCTGTCACTTTCTTGGAACTGTAGCTACTAGTTGTCGGAATAGATTAGTAAACCCTAGACGCTGGTCAGCGAATGATACTGTGCCTCGTGTTGTTGGATTTGGGTGCAATTCTCTCGTTTGATTTCAAGAGGGATGGCGATGTTGGTGGAGACGTTTGATCATCGTCGGATAATTCATTTGAGAGGCGTGAGGATGGCATTCCAAAGATGGTAGTGGTTAGGGGTTAAGGAGGATCAACCCGCAAGGCACCAGTTTATACTCATTCCCACACAAATATTCACATGCAACGCGTTGAATGCAATTTCTGGGACTAGTACATCGCAATCTCGACAGCATTGAACTTGAAGAATAAAAATACATGATTTCTACTGGGACATGAAGTTATGCTAATAGTCCTTGTTGTCGTCGATTACTTTCACCGCAGCCGGAAACGTCCTGAGAAACATATATTGCGATATTGCCTCGTTGGAGGAGATAGGTCGTAAAGTTCGTGGGCGAATCTACCATTCTATTTGATGAGCTAGATGAGTAAATCTATCTTGAACAACCTACAGGATTTGTAGTAGAGGATTAGAAGAAAAAGGTTTGTTGTTTGAGAAAAGCAATTTATGGTTTAAAGCAGCTGCACTTCAATGGAACAATCAGTTATATAAATCTTTCCTGGAGATGGGATTTCTCAAATGCAAATTTGACTTAGGAACTTGTCTTAAGATCATGGTGACAAGATGATTATTATTATTATTTATATTAATGATATATTTTTTATGGGAAGCAACAAAACACAGGTCCTTGTTCATAAAGCTTTATTCATGAAATAATGAAAATCAAAAGATCTTAATCAAGCCATTGAGTACTTAGGTATAAGGATTATTAAAAATCACAGGAAGTAAGCTATCTCTTTAGATCAAATGCACTATGTAGAAAAAGTCATTTTATACTTTGGTCAAGAAAATTACAAACCAGTCTTTATACCTTTTCCTACCAGATATAATCTCAAACCAAACTCTAATCAAAATCAATCAAATCCCGCTCTTTGCAGTCCCTAATAGGCTAGTCATTGGATTGTTATTATATGTTATTCTGGATATCAGACTGGACTTAACCTACTCTATTATAAAAATGTTTCAATTTTCTTCTAACCCTATGGAAGAACATTTGCAAAAGGCACTCTACATTATGTACTATCTATCGTCCTCTTTGGATCTTTGTATTTTATATATTGGACAAGGAGATCAAAGTAGCTTATGTACCTATTCTGATATAAATTGGGCTGGAGACATTAAAACAGCATGTTCTACCACTGGCTATATCATCTTCTTAGGTAATAATATTATATCCTAGCTATCTAGATGACAATGTTGAGTTATGCTCTCTTCTGCCAGAGGGAAGTAGTGTGAAATGACCAAGGTTGATAAACAACTTCACTGAATTTGTATCATCTATAAAGAGTTACAATTCAAGATAGATCCACTATTACTTTGTGTCAACAATTAGGATGTTATATTCCTTGCTTTCAACTCTGTGCAAGAAAATTATATCAAACATGTTCACATGACCAACCACTATATTCATGAATTTGTGGAGATTGGAGAAACCCAACTTTACTACCTTCCCACAGACTAGCAATTTGCTGATATCTTTATGATGAATCTTAGAAAGTAGAAGTTTGGGAATGAAAGAAAAGCTCTTCAACTTATCTTCTATTATTCATACCATGGACAGTAAGGAGGAGTGTTGAGAATTCTGGTATTTCTTATCTTATCTTTCATTTCCTAATATCAGATGCTAGATCAGTTTTTGATCTTATTCTTGTGTTATTTTATACTACTTATTACATATAGATAAGTTCTTTATCTCATGGTCTAGACTATGACATCATCCTTATCTGGTGTTTTGTGGTGTCATAAGATATGATATATGTTTTATATTTTCTTACATGTTTTATATTTGACACATGTTTTTTTTCCATCATATTTCATATTTGAAACACTTTTCATGGGTAGTATAGAACACTATATAAAATCAGGCCATAAGCCCATTTGATCTATCTTGTTAATCAAGTTCTTTGCTTCCTCCTTCCTCCTTTCACTTAGAACCACTTCAGCATTAGTCACCCCAACTATTGCTTTTATCTAAAGACTCTTTGTTACTATCCATAACCAATCAGTGAGTAACTCCCACTAATACCATAATTCTTTCTTGCCCCTGCATAATTAAAATATTTATTGTTCTAATAAGAGACCAAAGTGGACCACAACACCTTTATGATCCCACCAATCAACAGCCTTTTTAAAATGCATGACATAACCAAGTGCATAAAATCAATCCAGGTCACATACAGTGGCTCAAAAAACTGTCTGCATGTTTGCATATTTTCACCTAAAGCTGATATCCTGCAACATCTCTAACCTGGACTGTCATTATGTTAGTATATGAAATAGCATACTTGCCATTGGCCATCTATAGCATCAAGGGTCAAGGAGATTGATTGTGATTTCATGAAATGGCAACCATTTCAAAAGAATGATTTATTCAGACAGTTTTTTTACTTTAGGTTTTGATTGCATATATTAGATCCTAGCATGCTGTAAAGTGATTACATACATTTGATAATGCTTATATTATGTCACTTTTATGTAACTACATTAGCTTTCACTATATACATAAGCTCTAGGCTGTGGTGAAGAAGAAGCCTCTATTTTCTAGGGACCATAAAAAGAGGAGATTAGCCTTTGCTCTTAAATATCAGCATTGGACTGTGGAGGATTGGAAGAGGGTTATATGGTTAGATAGGACCAAAATCAATAGGATTGGGTCAGATGAACAGGAGTACTGTATGTGTGGAAAAAGAAAGGTGAAGAGCTGATTTCTAGAGAGGTTAAAGGTACAGATAAATTTGGAGGAGGCTCACTGATGGTATGAGGCTGCATAGGGTGGAATACAGTGGGAGTTTTGAGTGCAGTGAAGGAAAGAATTTCTATAGAACAGTGTCAAACGTGGATAGAAAGCATGCCTAGAAGACTTGAAGCAGTTATCAAGGCAAGAGAGGCTCATACCAAGTACTAAATACCTAAATTATGTAAAGTCAAAAAACTGTCTGAATGAGTTATCATTTTGAAATGGATGCCATTTCATCAGATCTCAACCAATTGCTTTGATCCTTGATGCTATAGACAGCCAATGGCAAGTACTTTATTTTATACACTAACATAATGATAGTCCAGGTTAGGGTTGTTGGAGGATATTAGCTTTAGCTGAAAATGTACAAACATGGGGACAGTTTTTTGAGCCACTATATCTTTCAACAAGAGAATAATCCTGAGCATACATCTAGAAGAGCTCAGGAATGGTTTGAAAAACAAGGGATCAAGCTTCTGAACTAGCCTGCACAATCTCCAGATCTTAATCCTATTGAATATTCTTGGAATTGTCTCAAAAGGTGCCTTTCCTCCTATGAAAATGCCTTTAAAGGGGGCCATAAACTATGAAAAAGAAGTGGGGAAGAATTTCTATAAAACAGTGTAAAAAATGGATAGAAAGCATACCTTGAAGATTTGAAGCAGTTATCAAGGCAACAGGGGCTTATACCAAGTACTGAATACCTAAATTATGTAAAGTCAAAAAACTGTCCAAATGAGTTATCATTTTGAAATGATTGCCATTTCATCAGGCCTCAGTCAATTTCATTGATCCTTGATGCTATTGAAAGCCAATGATAAGTACTTTATTTCATAAACTAACATAATGACAGTCCAAGTTAGGGTTGTTGCAGGATATCAGCTTTAAGTGAAAATGTGCAAATATGCAGACAGTTTTTTGAACCACTATACTGTACATAACTACTGTGAAACAAGTTAGCAACATATTCTACCAACTAAATGGCAACCTATGTGAGACACTGCTAAATAGGCAGCTTAATAAACTTGGTGACTTTTAGCTTAGTATCTTTATGTCATTGGATCATGGTGGGAATGTCAGTATACTTCCTATGTTATCCAAGTAGGCATGCAAAATGCTCTTCTTGTATTTGTCCAAGATTCTTGCTTTCTGTTATAATACTATTGGTGATATCTCCAGCCAGCTCAATTAAAGCATTATACAGCTTATTCAGAATTTTCAAGATGAAAGGAACCTAAAAAGATGCTGCTTTTGATCAAACACAAACACAGGACATTCATTCAAACCCCACTAATGAATACTGGTTTGCTATAACAATGCCAAAGCCACTTATATATATACAACCTGTTTAAAGTTGATCATAGGATTTCACACCTGGCTAGTTTTGATTGTATCATACATTTTTCTTTCCTGGAGTGTACTAGAATGCATGGCTCTACTCATCCATCCAGAGCAGATGACCAGAATATTAGAAGCCTGAAAACCTCCACTAAGCAAAAACACCATCATTTTTCTGGTCCAGGCCATTAGCCTTAGTAATCAATGGTATGGAGGTTAGATTCATCATAATTATGATGCTGATTTGATCTAAAAAGAAATTGTTCCCAGCTATCCTCTCCTGGCTTGCTTGACCAATACTCCATGTAAGTTTTTTTTTTCCTAGGCTGTGGCCAATAAGTCAAGGATCACTATATGTGATAAAGTATGGGGGATTCAATCAGACTGGCTTGATGTAGAAATGGCTCCTGCATGAAGGCCACCTATCAAAGTTTTGCTACATTTATCTACAAACTATGTTTCAACAACTCCACCCTCATCTGCTCCAGCTGTTTAACAAGTTAATTTATGGAGAGATTGGTAAGGTTTTTGTAAAAGACAGCACCCTCATTATGGGGGCTGATTGAAATTGCAGGCCAATCAAAAAACTCTAAAGTGTAACTTCCTTAGGTTGCCAAAAGATGTTGGAACTTAGAGAGAGAAATAGGATAAGGCTTGTCAGGTCAAGAAGAGCTCTTCTTATAGTGCTTTAGGAGAAAACACCAAGAGAACTAGACTAGAGTTCTCTGGCACTGGCATCGAGCCTTAAGTACCTACTGGAGGTATGTACATGTTATGACTATATTTAACAATCAGGAAACAAAAGGAGAAAAAGTATAGGATGAAACAGAAGTGAAATGCATGAGGCCAACACACAGTGTGGCAAAATGAAAACAAAGCAAAACATATGTATTAAGGAATGGAAGAGAAATGTGATCAAATGCTTTTGTGAAAAGATAACATATAGATTTGAAGTAGAAATGTGAAATATAATGTGAAATGAGGAAGACAAGAAGTCTTGTGTGTGAAATGGAATGAAGAGCTGAAACAACTATAATACACAAGATAAGGGCAAATGGAAATGAGATAAAATAAAGATAAGATTGTTTGTTGTTAAGTGTAAAAAATATTAAGTTCAACAAAGATACAAGGAGTATGTTATGATTTCTTTCTTTCCCTCACTAAGATCGTTTTCTTCTTGAACACTCTTCCACATTCCATGATGTTCCATTATGTCCTCCCTTGTTCCATAACACTCCATGCTTATTGTGCTTCTTCCCTTATCTTCTTCTCATGATTTACTTCTTGAATGTTCTACAATGTTCTATGACTTTCCTATCACTTAGTCATCTCAGATTCCTAACAGTATATAAACCTGTTGTCTCTACCATGTATCCCTAAGTTAGACCTCCTTAGGAATACATCCAACTTCACTCCCTAGAACCACTCCCCAAGTCCTTGTCCTACTTTTGAGTGGACACTGTCTTTTTTGAAACCTTGAATTCAACCTTAATAAAGGTTGAACCCTTGAACCTGCGAAAGACTAAGGCTATGTTTGGCCCTACCTGGACCAACTGTAACAGAGTATGGGAATATACCAATTGTAACACCACCTCCCTTCTAGAAATCAACTTCCAGGTGATTCAAAAGTGGTGACTCGCATTCAGTATAATTCATGTAAGAGTTAAATAACTTCTCAAACTGGGCAAAGGACATGGACAGTTTTTGTGAAACATTCTGGTGGATGATGTGGAATTCACAGATGGTGTCCAGAGTGCCAGAAAGATTTCCAAATGGTTCCTATGTATGAACTATCTTTTCAAAGCCTTTCCAATGCACTAGGGGTGGCATCCCTTCAATTGGAAGTCAACTAAATAATCTACTTCATGAACTTCTTTGCAGTCTTCAGTGATACAGTATCAATCAGGCCTGGCCTGATGACAGGTTGACCAGGCAACCATTCTTTATAAGGTTTGATATGAGAGATATTCACAATATCATAAATTTTCATTTCCCTGGAAAATCTAAGCTTAACCACATTGGAGCCCATGAATTTTAGAATAAGGAAAGGACCTAGCCACCATTCTGTTAACTTCTTAGATTGATATGACTATTTCTCGTTGCCTTCAAAGTCTTCCTCATTAAATTGGCCAACTTCATAGCAGCTGATGCTTTGGAGATACACTATTCCACACCCATGTGGGGACATATGAATGTGTGACTTTGAAAGGGGTTTTCTTTAATGATGCCAAGATTTTTGAGTTATATGAAAATTGTGCAATCAGAAGTTAATTTAACCATTTTTTCTGTTTTTCAGTGCAGAACATGTGGAGATACTATTGGGGGTCTCGATTCATGCACTCTGTTTGCCCATCTATTTGTGGGTGGTTTGCAGTAGATAGTTTGAACTTGATTCTAAGATATTTGCAGACATTTTGCATGACTTGGGAAGTGAACTGCAGGCTATGATCTGATACAATCAAACAGGATAATCCATGGTTTTTCCAAACATGGTGAAGGTATAATTTAGTGATTTCCAGCACTGTGACTATTTTATTGCATGAGATAGATACAATTTCTTTAAAGAACTGATCTACAATAATGAGGATGGAGTTAAAACCACCAGAGAAAGGAAGATCAGTAGTGAAGTCAGTAGAGAGGTCCTGCCAGGGACCTTCTGAAATAGGAAGTGGGATTAATATGCCTACCAGGGCACAATTACCTCCTTTCATGCATACATAGCAATTGCATTGAACAATACAATTTTTGATATAAACAATCATGTTGAGCCACTAGTAGCTTCTTCTGAGAAGCTCTATGGTCTTTTCATAACCAGGATGACCAGCAACTAGTAAGTCATGAGAGACTTTCATAATAGATAGAATGAATTCATCATTAGAAATGAAGACTTTTCCTTCTTGGTTGTATAATACATCATTAACATGGCATATTCCGTGCTTCTTAAATCCCCTTCACTCTCTTTGAGAATGTGTATCTCAATGGAATATAGGATTTGTTCATTTTCATCATGGATTGACTAGTATGGTCCATATCTGCTCTAGTGGAATCATTGTGATTCCTTTGTTGTCATGTTCAATACCAATTGCATGATTTTCTCTCCTAGAGAGTGTATCAGCTTTGACATTAGTAGCACCAGGCTTGTAGACAAATAGATAGTTGAACCAAGAGAGCCATTGCCACCATTGGGCTTGATGTCAATTCAAGTTCTGAGACTATATAAAATATTTCAAGTTGGATGGTTATTCCAGATTTCAAATTAATGATGAGAGCCTTCCAGGTAGTGTTGCCATATCTCCAATGCTTGGATGATATTCAACATCTCCTTATCAGCAATGGGGTAGTTGTGTTTGGCAGATGTCATACTATGGCTGAAAAAAGCAACCAGGTGCCATTTGTCTTCTTTTAATATGGACAATACAGCTTCTGTGGCATAATCAGAAGCATCAGTTTCTAGGTAGAATTGACAATTAATGTTTAGGAATGCCAGTACAGGTGCTATAATAAAATGTTCTTTGAGCATGTCAAACACAACTTGTTGTACTTCTTTTCACTTGAAAGGTTGTTCCTTCTTTAATAGATCATTCAGAAGATGAGCATACTACATGTAGTCCTTGATGAACCTTCAGTGCAAGTCTGAAAAAACTGTAGACTTTTTTGATGTTCTTTGGTTCTGGCCAATCCAAGATTTCTTTGACTTTTGAATCATCTATTCTAACTCCATTGACACCAATCATTATGCCAAGGAACTCGACTTTCTTCTTAAAAAGAAACACTTTTCTCGTTTGACAAAGAAATCATTTTCTTCCAATCTCCACAACACTTCACACATGACTCTGTTGTGTTCATTTTGATCATCTATCTTGGTAAATATTATAAAGTCATTAATGTAGACCATGATTACATCTTCCATATTGGCAAATATCTTATTTATCATTATTTGGAAAGGGTTGGGGGAGTTGCATAGCCTGAAGTATATGACTAGGGATTTGAATGTTTCTTTGTAGCAAATGAAAGTAGCCTTTCATTCATTGTCTTCTTTGATATAGACATTGTTGTAGCCCCATTAAAGATCCATCTTCGTAAATAGCTTAGCCCCTTTTAGTTTATCCACCAACTAGGAAATTAAAGGCAGTGGATAATTGTTCTTACAGGTGTGTTCATTTTGGTATCAATAGTCCTGTACCATGCATTTCCTGCTGTTTTTCTTAGGGATAAAGGATACTGGCAAGGTCTGTGAAGATTTGGAGAGACAAATATATTCTTTGGCCAGCTGATCATCTAGAAAAGTGGTGACTTCCTCCTATTCCTATGCAGATAAAGGAATAATGCAACCTTTCTTGAGTTGGAACATATTTTTAAGGTCGATGGCATGATCCCACAGTTTTTTTATCACCATCCTTTCAAATTTGGCTTTACTGAATACTTTTAGATAATTGTGATACTGTGGGGATATGAGCTGTTCTACCACTACATCCATTTTGGACTTGTCCTCTAAGGCATAAATCATGGCATGGACCTGGTACTGGATGTCCTCTTTTTCTTTTTTGATCATTCGAACAAAAATTGACTTATCTTGGAGGACATGACAGTACCTTGGGCAATATGTCATTCATACCCCATCCTTGATTCAATTATTTGCTAGGTTGTGATGCTTTAGCCAAGAGAATCTGGAATCAGAACATTCTTTTCAAGATCCGTTACTTTTGCTGTCACTTTTTCACAATGATCCTGATACTTGATTATGAGGTCCACAGAGTGCATGATGTTTCCTGCAGAATTCTTGGTTCTGTCTACATTAAAAATGAAGATGGCATGTTATAACTTAGATAGGAGAAGTTTGAGCTTTTTTATCCCAGATCTGTTAATACACATTATATTTGTGCCACTGTCAAGCAGGGCATTGACTCTCATGAGGGAGTGGTGTGTGCTCAGAGATGTGACTTGAATGGACAACATGATCTTCCATATAGGGTTGATGTTACATATAGAGATTTTATTTTCTGGGATTTCAAAAAGATAATTGAAGGGTGAAGTTTTGGGGAGTTTTTTATTCTTTGGGAAAGGGAAATCAAGCACAGGTTTAACATCCCTGCCCATGCTCACTAGGAGGTACCTGTGATATGTAGGTAAATGGAAAAGTACCAGCTAAGTCATCATCATTCAACTCCTCAACTGGCAATGGGAAATACTTATTTAAGAAAAATCCCTTGGAATACTCAGATACATTGCGTAGGCTCAGGCTTTTCCCAACCCCTTTCAAATAGCTTCCTGATCCTTGAACCAGGCAGTTGCTTCTTCGAAACTCATACCTTTGATTGAGGCCGAGAAATCTTGACCTTTCGACTAACCTTTTGAGGTCTTGTAGACTTCGCTTTCATTATCACTTGTGGTGCTTTTATTGTCTTCCCAGGATGTATGCACTTTGCATATATTATGGCTACTTCCTTTCTTATAGCCTTTCTTGTGTTGTTCTGTTAGAGACTGATCAACTCCTGGTGGAACTCTGGAACTCTGGAGTTGTATGGACGAATAGAACTTCAGCTTCAGCTTATGTGCTGTGCCCTTGCTGTTGTTCTTGTCCTGTATTTTGGAGCAGAGAGGAACAGAGATGATGGAATGAACAGGAGTCTGTCCAAGTTGATAATCTAGCTACTGTACACGGAGAGTCTAGGAGTTTATATACGGAGGAAAAGTACCGTATTAGTAAACGGATGACTGAGACGGAGAACGAAAGATAAGAAAGCCAGTGCTGCGCTCCGGCAGGACGAATGCCAGAGCTGTGCGAGCACAGGTCGGAGGTATCTAGGAGTTGGAACTATACTATGTACGGAACAAAGCGTATCGTAAGTAAGGGAGTCAGGAAGGATGAGTCAGAATACAAATGTCTGGAGGAACAGAGGTACATATTAACAAAGAACAGACCGGAGATTGCTCCTGAAGGAGCAGAGTTGTGCCCGGAGGCCGGAGTTGTGCTAGGAGTTGGCACGGTATATGACATGTTTTCTGAGTCATTTACAGGAGGAGCAGGCAACTAACAGCTTTCTGCAGTTCTTCATGAAATGGTCTTCTTGACCACAATTATAGTAGCCTTTATTGGCTGTGCTGATGTCCATAGCATTTGGATATTTCTGAAAGAAAGATGATTATGCCGAAGCATATTGCCTTATTTTACCCCTGATATAATTTAGGACTTTTTGCATCATTTCAATGGTATAAATCTCAGCTAGGTAGGTGGCAGGGGTGTTCTTCCTTTTTCCTTGGCAGAATATTTGCACAATGATGGAATCATGTGTATTTTTTTTTTCTCACCACTAACCTACCTCAGGCCCCTTGGGATGAGTATTAGCTCACATCCACCCTGTGTCTTTGCTAGTTTTTCACTAGCTTCCTTTAGGGTTTGACACCCCCTACAGTGACTGTCTGTTTTATATTGTATTCGACATACTTAAAGCACGTTTCACCACAGCACACTAGCATTTCCAGACATTGATTGTCAATTCTGCCTTGAAATTGATGCCTTAGACTATGCCACAGGGGCCGTACTATCTATATTAAAAGAAGACAAGTGGCACCCCATTGCCTATTCCAGCCATAGCATGACGCCTGCTGAACAAAACTACCGCATTGCTAATAAAGAGATATTGAGCATCATCCAAGCATTCGAGATATGGCAGCACTACCTGAAAGGCTCTCATCACCAATGTGAGATTTGGAATGACAACACCAAATTGAAATATTTTATGCAATCATGGAACCTAAATTGATGCTGACCTGCATGAAACTAGTTTCATATATACATATAGTAAAGCAATCATCCAAGAAGTGGAATTTTCACAGCTTCTGGTGGACAATATCCTTGAATACCATAGGTCATGATAGGGGCTATCATGACCTATATACCCCTATTTTTCCAGATTTTTCCACCTACTGGTTATTGAGATATTCATTAATCTCTCCAGTCATACCCTTATGCTTGCAAATATGTACATAGCATACTATTTCTTTGATTTCTCTTTATTTACCTGATTACTTAGCTAAGTGCCAGTGAGACGAAGTGATCATGTGACCTGTAGCTACCATGTGACCTTGTCCCCATTAGTCTGTACAGCCCTGCACAGCATAGCCAGCCTCTTTGGCAGAGTACTCCAAATTTGGACTCTCTTGCTCAAAATGCTTTCCCTTAGTATGCCTGGGTTCAACAGCTTGTGCCTGGCATTAGTAAGCGATTGTGCCTTAATTTATAAGCCACAAAGCCCTCTGATTGGCTAGCACAGCATTCTGTATTTATGTATATAAAGGGGAGCATTTTGACCTATAGAGGGAATCTCATCTTCTATCTCAGATAATCTTATCTGACAAGAGATCCCCTGGGAAACCTAATAAGACCTAATAAGGCAGGGTACCCCAAAGCGAAGTAAATAGGACTTTAAATCTACTATTAGGTTATTAGAACTTGTACCTAAATAAAGGACAAGTTTCTAAGACTATTCTTTTGGAAGAAACCCCTTTTTGGGCAACAAAAGGCATCTGGTCCCTATTAGTAAGCAACCTAAGCATTCTGTAGTACCAAATAAGGGCTACACTTCACCTCTCTAAGTCAAACTCACCCACTCCTTAGTTAAAACAATAAGATTGAGTTATAATAACCCTTCTGAGTCTACTGAGTGTCCCACGAAGTTAATTACCAACCATTCCCTAAGCAAACCTTTGCTAGGACTCATTAGGACAACCTACCTATAGGACTTCTACCCTTACCTTGCCTAGACTTACTAAAGAGATTGCTAGGTCTCTTTGGGTGCAAAGACAACAGCAAAAGATAAACCCAATGAGGGAGAGTACTCACTTGCTGTAGTACACTTGGCAAGCTATGTAGTTGCTAGAAGTTATTCACAATGTGATACAAAGTAAAGAACTTAAGTTATAGGCTCTGAAGGAGCTAGATTTAAATACAGTATAGGATTGTTTGTACATATTGTAAAAATATCCATGAAGAATAAAGGGCTGAGTAATGCCAGCAATCACTAGCCAATGGCAGAAGGTGTGCAGTAGATGGTGCAATATGCCAAGAGAATGGCGTGATATAGCACCATAATTATATAATATGATGTCATCATAAGATAAGAATAAGTATGACATCATTGATCTAGAACAATGATGTCATGGGTCTAGAATGAATTAGTAATCATGAAGAGTGACCCAGACTTGATAAGTCAATAGAATTTAGATAATAGAATCTAAATATTGTAATACTCCACCTTGCTATTCATGATTGAAGAAATGAATATGATATAAGAGAAAGTTTCTTGTTATTCTCCTTGAAACATTGCCATGTCAAATTCTTCATAAAGATATCTGCAACTTGTTTATCAGTGGGAATATAGAAAAGTTTGATCTTCCCATCTGAGACACATTCTTGGATATAGTGTTCCAGAATTTCAATGTGTTTTGAATGACCTTCTTGTGCTGGATTAGCAGCAAGAAACATGGCACCTTGATTGTCACAGAGCAGAGGAATGGTATGAAGATTGAACTTCAATTTGGATAAGAGAATCTGAATCCAGGAAAACTGTTTAGCTGCTTCTGTCATTCCAACATATTTTGCTTCTGTTGAAGACAAAGTTGTTTTTCGTTGTTGTCTGGAAAACCAAGAGACTATTTCATTGCCAATGAACATCGCATAGCCAGAGGTAGATTGACGAGTCTCGTGATCACCAGTCCAATCTGTATCAGAATATGCCATAATGTCAGATCGAGTTGATCCGTCATACATATGTAATACAGAGATCTTTTGTATATCAGTGGACCAACACTTTCACTGCTGAAAGTCTAGACATACTATACAATCAAATCAACTTCAAATGTCACAAAAGCTATGTCAGATGGTATTATTTGATGGGAGATTGCCTTGTGAAATTTTAAGAACAAATTTATAGGCAGATTTCTTTTTGCACCTTCTGTCCAGCTCTAGCCAGTTGAGAACCTTGCTAGACTAGTCTGGACAGCTCTCACAGCTCTGGACAAAGGGAGGGTTGTTTTGCTGATGTACCAAGTAGGTATTACACAATATAAAATGCTTTCTGCAAATATTCATCCGATCGATTAGCGGAGAACTGTGATATTTTGATAATAGCATAGGCAATGTCTGGGCAAGTTCCAAGCATGATATACAGTAGTGATTCAATCACTAATTGATAATGACTTTGGAGTTGAGAGGAGGTTTCCGTGATAAGAGGAGCAAGATTATATCCAAAAGAAAGAGGAGTAGAAGTTGTCTTGGCATTTTGAAGTTTGAAGTGATCTATAACTTTTTCAACGTACGCAACTTGGTCTAGCTTCAATGTTCATTTAGAATGATTGCATGTAATGTACATGCCAAGATATTTAGTAGCAGCTCCAAGATCACGATTTTCCCATTTTGCCATGAATTGTTTCTTCTTCATCAAGAGATAGAAGCGATTGGAGCCAATAAATAAAGCATTGTCAATATAAATAACTAGAATAATTATGTCCTGACCATGAAAATGAACATAGACACCAGGATCTCCATGTGTCCTGACAAATCCCATTCCTAGCAAAGATCTATATAACACCATGTTCCATTGTAGGGCGGCTTGTTTTGAGCTAGAGATTGCCCTTAGCAAGCGACAAACTTTCTTCTCCATGCCAGGTTGTATGAAACCTTCAGGCTGTTCCATATAAATTTCTTCTTTAAGTTCCCAGAATAGAAAAGCAGTCTTGACATCAAGCACTTCAATTTCCCAATCTTCGAGCACTGCAATAGAAAGAAGAAGTTGAACAGTCTCGAATCTTGCAACTAGTAAAAAGACTTCTTTGAAATCTATTCCATATACTTGAGTAAAGCTTTTGGCAACAAAGCAAGCCTTAGTCCAGCTGTTGCTTTTGACAACATACATATACCCATCTCCCTTTGACAGGTTTTTGGCCAGGTGGTAGGTCAACCAATTCCCATACTTTATATTCTTTTAGTAATTTGATTTTTTTTTCTATAGCTATCCTCTATTTGTTCTGTTCTCCTTTCGGAAGTTTCAGAACATCCTTGTAGTGTGATGGTGTGCCAGTGATGGAGATAGCAGAGGCTATAAGCGAGCCAAAAAATCGAGCACTGTACAAGGTACCAAGATCATCATCTTCATTGGTAGGAATAGATGATTGAACCACTCATTCTATATCCACAGGAGAATAATTTTCATAAGCATTATCTGGAAGAATGCGTGAATTGCGAATATGAGTACCATGATGAGGTTCATTTTCTTGTAATGGTTCAGGAGGAGTAGAAGAAGGACTTCGAGGATGCTGTTGATTTCCTCGTGGAGGGAATTGTTGATTGGGGGCGTGATCATTCATAGGTGGAAACTGATAATGATGAGTAACCAGTATAAAGTCAGCTTCAGGATACTTACCTTCAACTCCTGTTCTCTTACCAATCCCTTACAACTCCGTTTACTAATCCTTCTTGAACTCCATATATAAACCTCCAATTTCACTCATATACTCCTTAGTTTGAATATTAACTAGAATAACTCTTTTGACCTCTACTTGAATCCCAACAACTCTCCTCTAATACCTCTACTCGACTTGACATTTCTATGTCTTAGATCTCAACTCTATTCTCTATAAAACTGGGACTGAACTCTTGTAAGGGCGTACCACATACGGTGAAGTTAAGTCTTATCTTTCTAATTATCTCTGGCATTCCAGAGTTGATACTAGAGTTCCAGTTCTAACAGTATATTCAAACTCACACCTGCAAAGAGTTTCTGACCATGACTACACATACTACTTGCTCTTGTACTCACACTCTCATTGGTGTCAACAGCTCCCCTGGATTTAATCCCCTTAGCACTTCTAAGAACAGTCATCAAGACCCAGAACTCATTGACCAATTCCAAAGCTTCTCTAATTGTCACACCCCTGCCTCCACTTCAGCATTGTGTCCTCTTTCCTGATCCCCAACTCTGTGTACACACATCAAAGTCCTAGAGGATGACGATGAGCAATTACTCCGTATCTCTCCCAATGAACCAGGTTCGCCAAAAGGCTCTGGAGATGGTCTGGATGGCAATGACCCAGACAACCTAGACGATTCTGCGGAAGATTATTTTCCCGACTCCTATAATCCATATGATCCAGACCCTGATGATGATGAATGCATCGTGCAAGACATCCTTACTCAGCTAGCAAATATCATTCAAGGCCTCACTTGCTCCACTTGTCATCCCACCTCTGACTCTACTCCCTACATCAAAGTCTGAAAGCCTGACCAGTTTGACAGGACAGAACCTCGAAAACTCCGAGTTTTCATGGTGTAATGCAAATTAAACTTCTAAAATTGCCCCAAGGCTTTTAGCATGGACCATGCTAAAGTGACATTTGCACTCCTACCTGAAAGATATGGTGTAGGAGTGGTTTGAACTGGACCTCCTCCAGATGGAAGATTCCGATCAATGTATCCTCTGGATAGATGATTATGAAGAGTTCATTCTCAAACTCCAGGCCAATTTCGGTCCGCACAACCCCGTTGGAGATACAGAGCACCAATTCAACCACCTGTCCACGAAGAATGGTCAATATATTAATAAGTATGTGGTCAAGTTTAATAGGATAGCTTCGCAAGTTCAAGGTTATGGAGAAGGTGCACTCCAGCACCACTTCTACAATGGTCTGCCAGACTGTATCAAGGATGAAATCTCCTACATTGGAAAACCCCCAATGCTCTCTGAACTCTGCCACCTTGCTCAGGCAATTGACACGTGCTACTGAAAGTGCAAGTCTGAAATAAATTGCCAAGCAAAAATGTCCAATCAGCCCTCCACATTCAAGCCCTCTAATAAATCATCTACTTCCACCTCTTTCTCCACATATTCCTCTGATAATACAAAGGAAACCAAGGAATTCAAAGACAAAGGAGCTACTATGTCTGCTTCTTCAAAGTTGGACTTGTCATGGAAATTAAAAAAAGATGGCAAGCTCACCATTGAAGAGCAAAAGAGGCGTTTTGACCTTGAACTTTGTATGTTCTGTGGCTCTGCCAGCCACATGACAAAGGATTCCTCTAAGTCTACATTTAAGGTATTCAAGGCACACGTTGCAACTGCAACTCCAGAAGCTAAATCAAAGGTCTCCTTTTCGGAGACAAAAAAATAGAGTGCAACCTCTGTGACTCTGCATGGTGTGAAGGTTATGTTGAATTCACCTGTGCACTCAAGAAGATCTGTCTCAACATATCTGCTCTTTCTGATGTGAAATCACTTATGTTCTCCATTTTTTTAGCATTCCTTCATTCCATATGCTTGTAGACTCTGGATCCTCTGACTGCTTTATCAATACATCTTTTGTTAATAAAAACAATCTTTCCATCTACTCTGTTCCCCCACTTCAACTTTGACTCTTCAATGGTACTATAAATTCCACCATAACTCAAGCTATCAACCTCTTTGTCCATTTCAAAACTGGTGATATCACTCTGATGACATTATATGTCACTCCACTGGATGATTCTTGTTCCCTTGTTTTAGGACATAACTGGCTCATCTGCTACAATCCATTGATTGACTGGGTCTTGAGCAGTATCTTGTTCTGTTCACCTGAATAGGACATGCCAGCACCCCTGAGCTCATCTTTGCAGCCTCCAGTCTTACCACCTCTGACTGACTTTACACCCCCTGATCCACCATGTTTCTCCAACTACAAAGCTCTGCCCATAGTGATCATCAGTGCGCCTACATTTGCACTTGCTTGTTGCCTCCAGGGCTCCATACAGTTTAGCCTGTACCTCCACACCAAAAAGAGTGACCTTCGTGCTGCTTCCATCACCCCCAACTCTGCCAATCTGTCTGGTGTTCCTCTGAACTATCATGATTTTGCAGACATTTTCAGCAAAAGCAAGGCTTCCTAGCTTGCTTTGCATTGTGACTACGATCTGAAGATTGATCCGAAAAAAAGTATTTCTCCTCTCATAGGTATTATATACACTCTCTCCCCCTCCAAGCTTGAATCCCTCTAGACATTCCTTGATGATAGTACTAAATAAGAGAGAACAAGAAACAGAGATGAAAAGGGGATACTAAGTACAAGTCCAAAGTCTGGAGACAAGTCCTGTATGAGAATACAGTGGAGTTCTTGATGATGGGCCTGGAGGGCCAGAGTTGAACCTGGGCAAAATATGGAATATGACAGTATTTCCCTTCTAGGCCTGAACCCTTGAAGGTCTTTAGCAATGAACAATGCAGAGTTAGGAAATTGGAGTCTGAGAGTTTGTTGATTGCTTTCTGGCATCATATAAAACCTGGGGTGCCCTGGCCTAACCTTATTATTCATAACCAACCAATGGTCTGATGAACATCTGGCAGAATGTGCCAAAGACGACAACAATGACAGCGAGGCAAAATTCATCAAGCAGCGATGAAGAAGAAGGGTAGAGAAGGAGGCATGTGAGGCAGAGAAAGTGCACCAGGTGGAGGAGGTATACAAAGCGGAGGAGACACACAAAGCAGAGGAGGTGTGCAAAGCGGAGGAGGTGCACAAAGTGGAGGCAGTGCAGAAGGTGAATGAGGCACGCCACAAGGAGGCCAAGGAGGTGGCCAAAAAACAAGTAAGTGCTCCTTGCTTGTTGATAGTAGTATGCTAACAAGGACTAGGCTGAAAAGGTCTGGGCAAAGCAAAGCTCCATGAAGGCCAAGGACAAGGTCTGGCAGCCCCTGCCAGAGTACAAGAGGTGCAAGATCTGGGGGCTTGAGTGTAAACTCAGGCCTGGTACGTCCACCTTGTACACAAGCTGCATCAAGGCCAAGGTGAAGTGTGAGCAGAAAGGGGCAGAGAAGATAGGTGGTGGAGCCAGGAGAAAGAGGTGCATGGAGAGTGAGTCATCAAGGGGAAAGAAGAAGAAAATGAGGTTGGAGATGAAGGGGTCGGAGTCAGACAGGAGAGAGGGGAGTTCAGGGGTGGTGGGAACCACCCAGCTCCAAGTACTCATGGGGGAGCTTCTTTCCTTCGTACCATGCAGCACTGCCCAAGAACCCTGAAAATTTTTTGGCAACAAAGACTAAGAAGCAGCAGCTATAACAGCAGCAACAAGACCCAGAATGCCAACACCAATCCCACCCCACCCAAACCCAAAAATCACTGCCACCATCTACTACCTACCACCCTCCTAATTCCCTTTCTTCTAAAAACCACCTTACACCTATATGCTAAGAAATCTCCTTTCACTGATTACCAAATCGAGTGTATTACTAATATGCTGCCTTTGTCGGCATCCACACTAGGACTGTCAAGGGCACCCACCCCCTCTCAAACGAAAAACAGCAGTAGGAGACAATACATCCTCCAACATAAAACTAAAGAGGAGATATCAAGAGAACTTAAAACATCCAATGGCCCCAAGATGGTAAAAGACACAGCCCATATCCTACAATCTCATGGGCTGAACATTGCTAACCCAGATGATACTGACCTTCACACCCTCGCCCGAATCCACAAGAAAGTACATTCGACAGAAACAACACAAGAAAGCCTGGCACATCCACCCGAAACCCCCTCCCAAGACACCCCATGATGAGAGGTGGCCGCCCACCCACCCAAGGCCATTTCTCCGCAAGAAACCCATCACCACCACCCGCAACACATAAAGACCCTCCTCAACAGCTTCATCCAACTTACATAAAGAAACAAGACCCCAACAGACCAAATGGAACTACACTAAAGCTCCATCCTCTCTCTCACTCAGAATGACTGCTCTACTGACAAAATCCCCCCTCCTTCCTACCCCTTCCCCTTCTTCACCTTCACCCCTCCCTCCTCTTCCTCTTTCTCACCTAGCAGGTCAATCCAGGAGTCCCTCATGAATGTCAAATGAATATTGACCCAACGCAACCCCCGACTGATACATAGAATGTCGATATGAATATGGCAACAAAACCTCAACAAATCTAATGCCGTCCAACAACACTTCCTCAGCAACCTCAATCCCAACAGCTTCAACATAGCTGCTATTCAAGAACTAACAATAAACCGTGTTAACCTCACCGTACCCAACCCAAGATGGAACACCATATACCCAACCACCCAAGGAACCAAAAACACCCCCCACACAAGGTTGGTCATCCTTGTCAACAAGAACCTCCCACAAGGCAGCTGGAGGACCATCCCGATCAAAAGCCTGGACATCACCACCATTAAACTCAAAGGCAAATGGGGTAAGGTGCGCATTTACAATATCTACAATGACTGTACGCACTCTAGGACAATCGATACGCTTGCGCAGCACTTCAAAAATGAAGAATAGAATCACAACCGCAACACTAACCCAATAGATGGTATCACCTTACTCAGAGACTTCAACTGCCACCACCCACTATGGGACAACGCCAATAACCATCACCTTTTCACCAATGCCAACATCACCGCAGCCCAGCCGCTCCTAGACCTAGTAGCTGGCTATGAGCTGGACATGGCACTCCCTGGAGGCATCCCAACTCTTGAAGCACAAAACACAAAGAACTTAACACGCCCAGATAATGTCTTCTGCTCCACCCACATCAAGGAGGCTATTACAAGTTGCAACACAGACGAGACGTCCCGCCTGATTAATACTGACCACTTCCCAGTCATCACGGAACTGTATCTCGCATCCAAAATGATCAGCCCACCAAAATGGCACAACTACAGAAGCGCGAACTGGGAAAAAAAATTCAAATCTACTCTTGTAGAGAATCTATGCTCACTACCTAACCCCACAGACCTGCTGATCCAAACAAAAGAAGATGCAACCGACCGACTCCACCAACTCAACACCATAATCCAAACCATGATTGAAGCCACAATCCCACTCATCAACATATCACCATTCACGAAACGATGGTGGTCTCATGAACTAGTAGTGGAAAACAAGAACCTAAAGAAGATCGCCAAGAAAGCGTACCAAAAGTGTCATAACTGTCAGCACCCGGTCCACAACATGCATCGTACGGAAAAAGCCAGATTCACGAAGCTTTTAAAGAAAACTAAGGAAACCCACTGGAACAAATACCTGGAGAACATCAACGAGGGGAACATCTGGCAAGCCCACAAGTATCTCATAGATGAGCCCACAGACCACTTCCAATCACATATCCCTAACCTCTGACAAATACCCACTGACAAACTCCCAAACAGCCAAACCAACAACACCAAAAGCCAAATAGTATACGAAACCTTCTTCAAACCAACCTCCGACATGCCACCAACACACGACAAAGAAGACTACCTGGAACCACTGTCAAGTTTCAAGAACATCATGAACGAGCAAATCAGCAGGGCAATCAAAAGGCTCTCTCCCTTCAAAGCACCCGGGCCAAACAGAATTGGCAACGCAGTCTTTGTTAACTGCTCCAATGAGCTCACACCACATATAGGTCCCATATTTAGAGCCACCTTCGACCTGCAATTCTATCCAGAGGAATGGAAACTCTTGACAACAGTAGTCCTCCAAAAGCCTGGCTGCCCAGACTACTCAATATCCAAAGCATACCAACCCATCATGCTCCTGGACACAATGGCAAAAATCCTATCATCGTGCATAGCCAAAGACATACTGTAACCAATTTAACAGAATGACACCACCTTCTCCCTAACACCCACTTCGGCAGAAGACCTGGGTGAACAACTACTGACTCCTTACTCTTACTAACCAAATTCACACACGACGTATGGGCCCACCCAAGGAATAAGTACGTATCAATGATCTCTCTAGATGTCAAAGCTGTTTTTCTGAGCATCGTGATCAAAACCCTCATTCATAACATAAGGAAGAGAGGCATCCCAAAACAATACACCGAATGGTACCAAAGAAGACTCGATCTCCACAGCAAAGTACTTTCCTTCAACGACTACCAACCCTCCCTTTCAACATCCCAATCAGCCTGGACCAAGGCTGCCCCCTTTCCCCCATCACTTTCCTATACTACAATGCTGATCTCATTGGTTTAGGCAGTGATAGCCAGGACCTCCTCATCCTTGCCTCCATTGATGATAGTGCTTTCATGGCTAGAGGCAGGAGCTTCGATGAGGCCAACAAAAATTTAATGGACCTAATGGAGCAGCCTGGAGGTGCCCTAGAATGGAGCACTACTCACCGGGCAGAGTTTGAAATAGACAAGACATCTCTCATCTGCGCTACTCGTAACAAAACAACTGACCCACTCCACCCAGGCCGTCTATCAAGTATCGCCCACCCACCAATCACCATCAATGGCCACTGAATAGAAGTCTCCACCACATGCAAGTTTCTTGGCGTAATTGTTGATCAGGAACTACGCTTCTCAGCTCACACTGCCTATGTGATTGCAAAGGACACAAAGTACGTTCTCGCTTGCAAGCACCTCACTAAAGTTTCCAAAGGAACAAAAATGGGGATGATGAAAAAACTATACGAAGCAGTCGCAGTACCCAAAATGCTTTATGCAGTTGAAGTTTGGGGCTCAACAATGCTGCAAAGAGGTACAAGCAAAAAGAAAAAAGGATGGATTGCACAAGGTTTCGTAAAAAAAATGAAATCAGTCCAAAGAGCAGCGGCGACCCTCATAACTGGGGGCATGCACTCCTCTGCCACTGACCTCCTCTTCGTACACACTGATCTCCCCCCCATACCAGCTCTCATCCGGAAACACATCGGCAGAGCAGCACTCTGCTTTGCCACCTTACCGCCATCCCATCCACTCCATAAAATGATGAAACTCGTACTAAGAGGAAGAAGACGACACAAGTTCCTAATCCACCACATCATGGAGACCTTCACCACCAACCCGGACAACTACAAAACCATCACGCTAGTAGCCATCAGCTCAAAATGGACCTCAATAGTTAGAGTACACTCAAAAGACGACCCCGATGCAGCCACGGCCCAAGACAAGGAATCGGAAAGATGCGACGACCTCTGCATCTACTCGGATGGGTCCAGCCAAAACAGCAATATTAGAGGGGCAGCCGTCCTCAGGAGAAAAGGACAGACAATAAGGAGCATCAAAATGCACCTGGGAAAAGACTCAGACCACATAGTCTATGAGGGCGAAGTAGTTGGCCTCATATTAGCAGTAGAACTACTGAAAAATGCACACAGGGCTAGCATCGTCTTGCTGGCGCTTGATAACCAAGCAGTGATAAATGCATCCGCCATCTTCAAAACCAGCCCTGGTCAATAGCTATGGAAGATCTTCCATGGCGGTGTAGAACAGATAGTCAGTCTAGGGTGTGTCAAACCCCAAAAGAAGCTAGGGAAAACTAGCAAAGACACAGAGGGGTGCAAGATAAAACTCGTCCCAAGGGGCCTGAGGTAGGTTAGTAATGAGAAGGGTGTGTGAAGACTTTCCCGTGGGCGAAACAGTCGATCCGGTCGAACCCGGTCGAAATACAAAGATCCGGATAGACGAAGTTGATTTCTGGTCAAGGACGAGGACCGGATACAAGCGAAAAAGGTGACGAGGTTTTGGATGAGGTTGGGGAAAGGACTTAGAATCGTAAGATCGAGCCGGAAAGAAGGTACTGCATTCCCGCAAATGGTACAGATTTTATAGTCCGGGCAACACCCAAGACTTA
>JBBPRB010000152.1:0-24241 GCA_038092815.1 Hortiboletus rubellus
TGGTCTGGGCATGGATGGATAGTCCTGCAAGTTCTTGCCATGTCTCCTGAGATCTTGGGCTATGAGATGCAAGCCATAATCATGTACTTGGTCTTGGGTAGGCTCAGGAATATGAAGGGTGTGAATGAGATAGTGTCTCAAATCATCACAGAGATTGTCCTTGGATGCCTCCCACAAGCGATCAGGGTCCACAGGAGCACAGTGGATCAAGATGACAACAAACAGACGGCGCAATTGATAGCCCATGCTAAAATGAGCAGCCTCCTGTAGACACAACAACCATTCCCTGTCATCCTGCAAGAGACCTTGTGCACGACAGGCCTCTTTGAAGGAGTCATGAAGATGGCCATTGACAGTACGAAGATCTTCATAGGAGGTAGCACCTATGAGCAGAAGTGATCAGTTGTAATTTATATATACATGGTGAACAATCTTACCTTTGACCACAGTGAGCAAAAGGCGCAAGTAGAAAGCCTCTCCAGCAGTGGCAGGGATGGAGTACATGCGTCCAATGGCCTTGTATCTCTGACGAACTGTCCACACAGCACGTTGCTTGTTCCAAACAAACTTCTTGGGAAAGTCCTGGTAGAGACAGTCATGGGCTCCAGCAGCAATGAGATCAGGATCCTGATTTGCCTTGAACCATCCAAGTAGCTGAGTGTCCTTGACATTGTTGACCACCTATCCGTCTACTCCCAAACCCAGAGGGTCTGGGTCTTTCTTCCCACGGACGCGCGGACGCGACTTCCTTTCCAGGCATCTTCTTCCCACGGTCCTCTCTTTCTGCGCGTGCATCGTTCAGGGGTCGAGCCTTACGTACTACCTGCAGATCATCGGCACCGGTTACACAAAAAGCAATACAAAGCCATTCACCAAATTCGTTATTCCATAATCTGCTTGTGTGCATTCACCAAGCTTTCTTTCCTAAATCGATACTCATAGCTGCTTTCAAGTTCGAACGTCAAACCCCCCAATATCCACCACCATATCACTGTAACTGTACAGGGGCCAACCATGGCAGTCCCGTTGCCGAGGTACTTTTGGAGAAAAAGGCAAGACCAGCACCAATGGGGACTTGGGCATCGACAATACCATTACCACCAAAGAAGTGGATCGCTCACAGCAAAGCGAGAGCTGCTTAGTCAGTACATCAGTAGTTGGAGTACGGTGTGCGTTGTAAAAGCCATCGGCCTTGAGCCAGTCCCTCGGCCAACTCCACTCGACGCATTCAGGGCCAACAGGTTTCCTAACGTGCACCTCGACGTTCTCGCCTAAGCATATCGACAACGACAATGACATCATCAAAGATCTGCGACTTCTTCTAGGCTTTCTTCTATGCTCCTTTATCTATTGGTTGGTTATTAGTGCAGACGAGTGCTTTAGACTGGGGGGTCACTGCTTAGGTTCGTCTTCATTTTCCGTCTCGTCTTTTCGTTACTTGCAACCAACGACCTTGACGTCTAGGTCTTAGACTAGTAGACTCCTCGTTTAGGTTTGTCTCGTTTCTTTACTCTCCTCCCTTCGCACAACTGGACGGCCTTGGCATCCAGGTTCCATAAAACTCGACATAGTTCGCTGGACTGTCGGACAACACGCCCGCAACCTTTGAGCGGTATCTGGTAAGCGTTATCTGGTAGGCGTATGCAGGCGTCGACGCGTCTTTACTATAGCTTCTCGCTGTTTCAGACAATCCTGGCAACTTCACCGCGTACTACTTACTCCCCCTCCCCACTCGTCTATGCCTATTGTTCATCTATCTTCCGTTGTATGACTCGGGTCGGTTCACCTTGCGTGTTCATAGTCCTTCTCCAAACTCTCTGAGATTGGGTTTGCTTTGCGTGACGGACGCTGGACGATAGAGCGATGTTCAATTTTCACCGCCCCAGCTTACAGTAGTTTTCTCGTCGTTTTGTGGCGCCTTGGCGGTTTGGAAACGCAGGCATGAGCAAGCACCAAAAAACGTTGATTCGGAGCATGTACCACGATCTACCCCTCTAACAAACACATTTCTAGTCCTAACTTTCTGCCCATCTCTAATCCCAGCCCACCAGCTCAACCCGAGGGATATGATGCATGCAACGAGTGTTACCCACAAACTTCCCAAGTAACATTCCTTCCCGTCGAAACACTGATGTTCGGAGGGCAGCTCACGTGACGCTAAGCTCCACAGACGCGTCCCTAATGAGGAACGCATGTCTTTGTGTTGGCGCATGGGCATCCAGGTATCGCCCAAACATGAGGGAGAAAAGGTTACCCAGGACGAGGCGTGAGAAGGAAGCGTAGCCCAGCACAGCCCCAATTCTCAGAGAAGTGCGCTGATGGAGGGAACATGAGTCAATGCGAAAAGTTGGCACACAAAGAAGAATGGACTTGCCCAGCCCAAACCACTCAATGAAGATTGTCGGGCAGCTGCCAAATAAAGATCCATATGCAGGCCCCAATAGAAGGGTCGCTAGCCACAACGTCTCGACGGAGGAGACAACGATCGCAGCCACTTGGGAAATGATGAAAAGAGATGAGACGATGCAGAGGCAGTAAGCCCGAGGAAGACGAAGGTGGATATGTGCAAAGTCGGAGATTAAGCCTAGGATACAGTCAGTTAGGATCAAACAAGTGAGCGGTACATAACGTTCACCAATTAGAACACGCCCTGCGAAGCTTCCTAGGCTCAGGATAGACACCCGGGCAGCTTGCCACTTGGAGGCTTCAACATCATCGTAGACTGTGTGTGATTTGGCGTAAAGCGCTTGCGAGATTGAGCCGACGTTGTTTATATCTATCAAAGAAGAGTGAGTCAAGTACCTTCAACAACGTCAATCAACTGACACATGATACCAGTGCCACTACCTAAGGGAAGGAAAGTAAGGGTCGGTTTCAGAGATACGAGGTAACAACTACCCACATATTGCCATGATCACGAAGACAAGATAGAAGTCTGGAGTGGCCCAAAAGTCGCTTTCCGCGGATGTCCGGTAACCCACCTTTATCCCCGACGCTTCTTTCAGCTGGAGGGGTTCAACTCAACAGCGGAGGGTAGAAAGGGGGCCTGGTACGAACTAGGTTCCTGCTCGTGCGATAGGAGGGGAGCGAAATCTGCATCCGCCTCCGTATCCAACGCTACCCGCACCCCTCCGAACGAAGACGAAACTGTCACTGCCCGGGACAGGATCGTACCCTTCGCGCAAGGCATGCGAATGTGTTTGCAGAGGAACAGGCTTGACGATGAACAGGCCAATGAGCATTGGGATAGCTGTCCCGAGAGCGAGAAATTAGTAAGAAGGCAGACGTATCTCCAGGGAAGAGCGTGTGTGCGAGTAACGAGAACCAGAAAGCTGAGGGTCCAGAACCAGAAACAACGAGGCCAGTGGTAGTGGCACGCTAAGGAACATCAGCCGTGTACTCGGTATAAACGCAGAAGGTGGAAAGGAAAGAGTACGTACAGCATTGGACGGGAAACTCTTTGTGGTCGTATTCATAGCTGTGTTGAGCCCCGCATTGCCCCCCGACCCTGTCATGAAACCACACCCAACAAGTAATGCAAAACGGACAGGCAAAACAGTCGTGCCCGTTGCCTATTCCATCGTCATACATTTGTTTGATACCCAAGTAGCCAATGAGGAGAAAGATTGAAGCGCTAATGAGCGGGATTCGTGGGCCCTTGCGATCGATGATACGACCCCAGAGAGGGACGCAGGCATATACCCCCACTGTGGATAGATTAACCAAAGGCTGGAGAGGATATATGAACACGTACTATTTCCTGCGAGACCGATGATATTAAGTTGCGTGTGTGATACTCGAAGGCGAGCGCCAAGCTAAGGTGCATAGGCTGGGAAGAATGTTCATGGGAGCGAGGTTGGGGACGAAAAACGACGTACCGGAATATATCTACTCGGACAGAGTTACCCCTCGATCAGTGTTGCGTCCAACGTGTGGTGTTAACCACCGCAACGAGGATGGATCCGAGGAGCGTGACAATCCGGGGTATACTGAGAATTTTGTCGGATTGTGCTGATAATTTGACGTTCACCGATTCCATCGTGCGCGTTGGGACAGATGATGGGGATCAATCTAGCTGCGCAGAGGGTAAAAGCGTTCTTTCTGACAATGCGCTGTTTGGTCGCTGGAGGTGCCAGGTAGATAAACTTGGCTACAGAACAATCACATTGCCGGAACCAGTAAGCCGAACAAATCGGTGCCACCCTGGGCCGAACCTACGATCCAATGAATCTTGGTTGATTTTGGCCACGCTGACAGAAGCATACCCACCCTTCTCCATTCAGCTTGCTTTACTAGACCGACGAAGAAGGCCAATACCTTGGCCTGTTCCTTAGCTGTATTCGGAGTCGCTGATCAGGCTTCGGACCTAGAACTGCCAGAAGAGGACACTAGGGGGTGCTGCCCTCGGGGAAACAGGTACGAGGTGTCTCTTCCATACCATAGCAACCCAGCTCTGCCGCAAATCAATTGAGAAGATTACCCTGGTGGATCGTCGTGGTTCAATGTACATCTCGCATACACTGCCTGTGTTGGCGCCTCCATCGAGCGTTGGTGCATTTTATCGTGGGTGAGCGGAACGAGCGAAAGGGGACAAGGGAGGGTGAAGGAACAGCGGGGAAGGGAGAGGGAACGCGAAGATGGAGAGTATGCAATGGGGTATTATAGGGATGAACATGTATGACGGAATCCGTTGTGGGGTATGCGGATAGGTACTACTCTAGGGTTAGGATCGGGTATCGGTGCGGAAGACGGTATGGGAAAGGTGCTGTAGGGCAGGATAGACGATCGAAAGTGTGTTCCGGCTGTGCCTCCATACGAGTTGAACACGGGGTGATTGTGGGGGTGTGAATTGACTCGATAAGGAGACACGTGTATACCAGGTACACCATCCTTCTTTCCATTGGTCTGACACCTAGCTGGGTATGTCTTCCAACGTACGCCAGAGGTCAAAGAATGGTGAGCACAGGGCGGGTTGCAAGGGCGGTGCTAATGGGAACACAAGAGTCAAACGAAATCAGTTCCTCCTCCAGTACCGCTCACCGAAAGGAATCAAAACCGATCGTGATCGACAGTCAAAGTGTCATATATTCCGTCGCGGTCCTCGTTGATGGGCAGCACGTCGTGAGCGGCGGCCTTGAAGGGAAGATTCGGCGCTGGCGCACAGAAGATGGCAAGGAGGGGGGAAGGCCAATGGACACGGGGAGTCCTGTTGTCAGCATTGCAGTGTCGCGACTGCCATATCGAGTTCTGTTCGGGTCTATGGACAGTGACAATGCCGACCTCCTCGTTGAGTTCCCAGTCAAAGTCAACTGGGAATCGAACCAGTCCCTCGCCTGGGCCAGTGATAGCAACCAACTCTTCGTCTTATCACGCGATAGCAACATCTACCGCGTCGATGTGTCTGCCAAGACCACGCTGTCGAAATGGCGCATTCACAGCACCAATGGTCCCAGATGCATCGCCCTGGCACGCAACGGCACATTCATCGCAGCCTCCGCAGATTCGAAAGGTCTCTTTGTGGGATACTACGACACACGAGCAAATTGGGGCTGTCATCAAGTGCACTCGCTCCGTTGGGTCCATTGCTATTTCATCAAACTACTCCCTCGTAACCAGCGAAACCAATGAAATCGCCCTCCGCGCACTATCTGGCACCCTTCCCTCTCACTACTTGGACAATGTAAGTGCACCTGCACAAAAGGCCTTGCAATCGCAAACCCCCCCTATTCGCCGTTGCAGTCCCCACGCATGCAGGAAATCCAGCACACAGAGGTCGAAAAAGTTGACAACAGTCCGGGTTCGTCCACTTGCACCTTGATCCTGGTCGCTGATAACCGTGCCCACCAGACGAGAGAGCAACGAAAACCATCCAGGAACTGCGCAACAAACTAGCCGAATGTCAACAGAAAGCTCGCCAGGAGAGGGATACCCTACGCGCGCTCAAGAGGAAAGCTTAAGTATGTCCCCCACGACTCTGGTGCATATCTCCTTGATTAACGTCTACTAGATAGCAGAATCGCGCGTCTCGAAAAAACAAACCAAGAACTCCGCAACAACCTCGCGGAATATCAACGCGTAACCAGTCAGGAAAAGGATGACTTCAACGAAACCGTCAACTCTCTTTGTGCCGATCTTCGCACACGCGACGAAAGCTCAAGTGTACTCCGCACCCAACTGGCTGACGCTCAACGCAATGCAGATGGTCTCATTCGGGTCAACTGTGTACACGAGCAGAAGCACCATTGTGAATCCCTCTACGCCCAGGGCCGCAATACAGGGTGCTGCGGAATGTCTTCTAGAGATTGCGAATACCGTAGACGACGATGTGAGAGCCAACCAGTTACTCATGGACTGGATTACCGGTGAGTTTCAGTGTCGCGCATCACAAACAGAGTATCTAATCGCTTCCGTCAGAGTTTACGCACCGATTCGTCACGACGCTGGAGAGAGTTGGAGATGAGGCATCGAACATCAGGAAACAGGACAAAGCAGTTGCAGCTTACTCCATCGCGTTGTCGCTCAGCCCCTTAACCTCGAACGCTGTACTGATGAAGTGGGTGGGCGCAATGTTGATTCATGGCTCCCCAGACAAAGCATTGAGTGCCTCCGCCAAGGTATGCATTCCGTGATAACTTCGAATATGGATAGTGACATTCCACATTCCTTCGGTTCAGTTCAAGGTTCCAAGATTTGTCGTTTACTGCGTTATTGCGACACTCTGGAAGGGGATGGTTATCTCACAGAGGCAGTCGAGTGTTTCCGTCAGTTGCAGAATGCGCTACCAGAGGAGATGGCTATGGACAGTGAGCGAATGGAATGGGAACGCGGTGGGTGGTTATAACCGCGACGTAGCCCCAGCTAATTCAAGCACCTCGCATAGATTTTCGAGGACGCTGCGTCGAGAAGCTAGAGAAGCTCGGCGACGCCGCGAGGGGCTCTAAGAAGCATGACGAGGCTATCAGATTCTACTCGACCGCACTGTCACTTGATCCGACGAAGCTCAACGATATTCTCCTTAAGCGCAGCAATGAGGTATGGATTGTATTTCATGTCGCATCAAATGATACATTGGCGATCCATACTATCCAGGTCATCGAGGTCAATCCATCATCCCACAGGGGGTATGAGGGCAAGCATGCTGCATTACACAGCATGGGGCGTCATGGCGAAGCATTTGAGGCATTCAGGATGATGCTCTCAAAGCTCGCGCAATCTTCCGACTCCCAAATCCGAGGTAAGCCATTCTATCAATATTACAGGCAACATGGAATAAATTGGCTGTGGCTAGAACTTCGTGATCAATACGTTGGTGTCACTCCCACGATTCAGAAGGTAGTCGAGCAGACCATCCGCCACATGCCGCGTGTACTCATCGACACCACTACGGGCCGTCTCTACGACAAAACACGGCAAGCCGCAGCATTCGAGGAACTCCCAATCTACGACGAGCTGCGGTCTTCAATGACTACTCACGTCGACCATGTACGTATTCGGACAAAAGTGAACAAGTTCTACCGATGTGTGATGTTCTCACACAAGTGGCAGCCCAATGAACCGACATTCCAAATGGTCGAGAATCTTCCCATCTATGGGCTACCGGCGTCTACCGAGAATGACAAGCTGCAAAGTTTCTGCAACCTCGTACGCACTCTCCGGTTCGAGTGGGCATGGAGCGACGCGTGTTGCGTAAACCAGCGTAAACCAACTCGACAAGGGAGTCCTGCAAGAATCCCTGTTTGCAATGTTTAGGTGGTATCGTGGATCATCCCTCGCGGTCATCCACCTTCTTGGTGTCCTGTCAGAAGGAACAAGAGTTTGGGGTACCTCTGGAGGAGTATCTGGAACACTCGTGGATGGACATACCAAGAATACCTTGCTTCCAAGGTCGTCCAGTTTTATACTGAGGACTGGAAGCCATACCTTGAACTGGACATTTTCCACCACAAGGAATCGCCCATCATCCTCTCGGAGATGGAACAGGCAATGAACTTTGCCACACAGGAGTTGGCCATGCTTCAACCAGGCTTAGACAAGGCGCGCGAGAAGCTCTACCTAGCTTCCATGCACCAAATGACACGCGAAGAGGATATCGCGTACTCGTTGTTCGGGATCTTCAATGTTGCGATCCCGGTGATGTATGGTGAGGGCAATCAGGCAGTTGGTCGGCTGCTGGAGCACATCTTGACACGTTCGGACAACGTGGCACTTCTCGCTTGGACTGGGAGGCACTCGAGTAGCCAGCACAGCTACCTCCCCGCGGATCTGACTGTCTACAACGAAGTCGTGCCACCCCACGCTCCAAAACCAATTGAGGCAGCTGAGATGAATGGGATGGTTACAGCGTTGCGCTCTTCCTTGCCCGACCTTTCTGTGGCTGTAGTGCTGTACGGGCGGCTCAGCAGTCTTCCCCCACTATCACCCATTGCTGGTCGGCTCAGACTTCCTGGCATTGTATTCCCCCTCGCTGACCTCGTCGCTCTCGCGGAATCAGATTCCGACTCCAACGTGCTTGTTTATCGTGCGATGTCACCCATGCTCGGAGATGTCGAGATCAAGACCACGACCGACTTATCAAGGGATGGAACGTTTACTTCTTATTCATCCCTGGATCGGTCCCCTTCTTGATGAGGATTTCTCACGCAGCAGTGCTACTCTGTTCGATGGTATCACATGCGTACTGCGGCTCGTCGTCCGGCTCAGGCAGTCGTTTGGTGCACTGTTGCTTGCGGCGCGCGCAATACAGACGGGTTGCGACGGACAGTTTGATCATGGTTCGAGTACGCGAGGAGACGTCGTTGACCAAATTGATGGACAGCATCCGTAGGGTCAATGTACAGTAAGTAGATGAATTTAGACCTTTGAGACGTTACTACCATGTTTATATAACCCACCTTTCCGCACCGTCTCACTTTTGCGCTCGTCCAAATCGGTGATCGGCGACCGCGATGAATGGTCACTTGACCAAAGTCTCGCATGGTTTGCGCCAGACGGTTTTTTGACATGGCTGTAAGATGCATGCCCAACTTGGTAAGCAGCCAACGGGCTACACATGTGCATGACAATCGAGATCGATTCGGCGGGCGGAACTTGGAAGATGTACTTTATGGAGCTCCTGATCTCTTATCTTCGCATGCGGGTCTGGACGCCTCATACTAGTAGTCCCGCTCTCAGCTTCGCTTCGCTTGGCATGAACGATGAGACCATCACTAGTACTACAGACCGCGGTCAATTGTGACATAGGGGAGGTGACATTTGATATGATGTGACCGCGGAAGCGTTCAGTGTAGGGATTCTCTGTATACTCAATCGTGTGTACCGCCGCGATCCAACTTGAAATTAGTGATACGCAGCGGACACAGGGCGACGACTCTGAGAGCCTCATGCAGGGCCATCCACTTGGCCAACATCGCCTGTGGATTCCACACATCGTAAGCTGGAGAAAGAATCATATGGAGCCAACAACGCTGATCCTGATCATCACGAGACTTTTCGATCATGACGGACAAGACCTTAATGATCACTGGCAGTGCAGCTCCAGCGATTCTCGAATTTGAGTGTGGCCCCGTGGCCCTCTCATTATCCCTTGCCCATACATGTACACACCACTCTGAGTCTGTACTTATACACTGAGCAGTCACAAACAAACAGACATCTCGCCGAGTTGCTGGGCATGGAGAAAAAATACATGTAATACATGCTAGTCGTGACTCAGACACGTAAGAGAATATCATGCCAGCGGGAGAAACTTGAACAGCGTATGGACTCAGACAGCTTAAAATTAGAGTATGACCTCGATAGTGTTGCTGCTCTGTAGCATCACCTTTATCTCACTGAAATCAACAGGATCAGCATATCTAACATTGTCAGTTAGCAAGGCGACAACAATTAGTGGCACGCATTAAGATCATACCTCACTGATTCATACTGGACACAAAACCTGTAGCCACCCAAAGTTGTCTCAACAGATGAGATGCGGTAGAAAAGATCGACATCAACAAAAATAAATTGCTGGCCCACGAGGGAGGGTGGAGAGGTCAGCAAGTCACTGACTGCATCTTCGGTGATAGGATGGCAGAGGAAATTGAGTGGTCGATGAAAATCTGGCAAAAGGCCAGAAGCTTGGAGAAGAGGACGAAACTGGGTTTGCTGCGGCACTGGATGCACACGCCTTCGGTCAGGCCTATTCCTGAAATGAATACAATGATAGAAACAAAGAATAATCACGTACCTAAGTTCGTTTGTCCTCACGTCAATTTCGCGTATCATACGGTCAGGAAGCTGTTTAACAGCATCGTGCTGCAAGAGGAGGAGGGAATGTGCGGCAAAACATATCAAAAGATGACTAACCCAATGTGAGCAGGCAGTCACAAATCTGAAGTAAAGCTTACTCGTCAATGGTATCAACAGGGCGCGTGAGTATTCGTTCCATAGCACTTTGGCGGCTCCTGCGTTCCTCGCCAGTGAGCTTTTTCCATACAGTGTCTGGCTTGAGAGCTTGTCCTCCATTCAAAACACGTTGATATGCGAGTGCCAGGTCAGGCTTTCCTCGAATGGCTGCTGCATGCTCTTCAAACGTAGACAAGTACCGGTGCCTTTGAGCCGCAGTGTCTTCGACAGCTGTTCTTCTCCCAGGCGAGATAGTACTATTGACTCGTGATAAGCGCTTGCGATTGCTGGTACGAGGCATGATGATGGTGTGGGTTGTTGTGTCACTACCAGCGGTGCAAACTTAAAGCCAGCTCCATAGCGGTGACAGGCGGAGTCTGAAAGGTGGTATGCGCGGATCTGCAACCTGACGTAGGCCCGATGTAACAGCACAGGCTCCACACAAGCGACCCGGCGGTGCCAAACACCGCAACCCAAGTGTTGAGGCACCAGCCGGGCCATTGCCAGTGGACGGTTACTTAAATTTGCCATCAAAGTTGCATATGCCAACCATGACAATAGGATCACTACTACTGGCTGCTGCATTGGGCTCAGATGGACGCCACGAGAGCAATCCTTTGAAATGTATCATATTCACAATAACCGAAGGCTTCGGCCTGCACAGGTGTATATCACTTCATCTTTACTCGATTGGTGAGGGATTACACTTTCCATGGACGTACTGCTGGTTGATTCACTGAGTACATATTTACTCTGAATATGCCTCGGATCTATGGGATACATGCCTGAATCCGAGTCGCTGCCTGTGTCACGATTGAAGCTACGATCGTGGACAAGTGGAGTGTAACCAAACATCACCATTTGGTAGAGGAACTCCACAGATCTTGGCTGGCCAGAATTTGGCCCATTGCGATATACGTCCGAGCCACTGTGGAGTCATTCGTATCCAAATTTCTCCAAATTAAGGAACTGATATGTCTATTGGAGCTATGGAGTGTGCCTGCTCCATATTTTTGCCCAAGCATGATTATGATTACATAGTCGTCTGCATCACTAGCACTGGCAGACCAGTCAATAGACCAAGATCTTGCGACCAGGTGAGTAGACAAGGTCCCCTGCAACAATTATGACGTACACCTGTGATCTCGACAAACTCTCCCAAAACATAAACGACAGTGCTAGCGTTCCTCCGCTCCCCTGTGCCCATCAGCATACTATCCCAGGCGAGAATACGCCCAATCTCCAGGTCAGTGCCTGCCGTAGCAACCTTGCAGATGTTGTCCGGACATCATCACTATGTGACATCCAAGACGGGGCGAAGCACCATGATCTGGTAATTTCATCTCTATTCTCACAAGCCCTTTGTCCTGATCAATGACGAGGCGCAGGAATCCAGCATCTATTATGCGCTCTCATCCAATAACGTTCGCGTCGACATCAGCCACAAGACCAGCCGACCCCGTGCAAGCACGCCTGCCTTACAGTCATCAGGAATTTGACCACAGCCTTATCTGAACTTAGCGCTCTTAGCCGCCAAGAAAAAAGTATCAAAAGTGATTAAGTGGCGTAAGGGACCGCTAAGGCACGGTTAAGGAGTTTTTGCTCAAGCAGATTCAGGATTCTCTCGGGTCACAGTGAGAAAGTGGATTAAGTAGTCCAAGGCTGCATCAGTAAACTAACACATTTAAGTAAGCTATTGTATTAAAGGTGTGCGTGCATACACATACTCGGGACCTGCAGACGTACAGAAAGGGAGAGAGTGCGAGTGAGGGCCTGCTCGTGGATGCGAGCACATGTCCATGTGAACATGCAGGCTGTAGGAGGGGTAAGGTGGAAAGGGCAAGTGAGGACGGAAGGAGAGGCGAGGTGGTGCGGACGTGCGAGGACGAGGGAAGGCACCTAGGGAGGGCGGAGAGGATGTGCACATGCAGAGGGGGCAAGGTGGCGAGGTGGGGGCCTAGAGGAGCGAAGCCACCCTAGGTGTAGGTCTGTGTGGGAGAGAGAGGACAGCCTGGGCAATAGAACCTGTTTGCTGCGTCCGTCAGTCACCCCTCTCCGAGGATCGGGGCCATGTACAGCACACGCAGGGACAGGTAGAGGGACAGTGCGAGTGCGTGCAGTTTCGAGCCTGTGAAAGCTCTCGTCAGGGGGCTTAACCGCTACCCCAACCGTCGCCTTTCCAGGGCCGTGTGGGTAAAATATCAACTATAACAGTCAGTGAGAGTAGGCAAAAAGTACATACGAGTGCTTTCAAGCAGTGACCATAGAGAGGAGCAGCACTAGGCACGACCCACTAAGTGGTTGGTGTCTTAAGTATGGGTGAAGGCGGGTGGGGATAAGGGAGGCTTTTTATCGGTGAGAGCCATCAGCGGCCTTCGAAAGGCATGATCCCAGATGCCAGCCAACTAGAGAGGGACGCTTCCGGTCACCATTGGGATTTGAACGTCTCCATGCGGTACCATACCGGTACTAGCCGGTATGGATTCCTGTCTCTGCCATCCCAGAGTTGGGATTCAATAAGTGACACAGATGGGGGCAGCTGGAATGATGGGGTCGCAGTGGTCGAAGTGACTTAGCAATTTTGAGAATGCGGCACAATCACGTGATGCATGTGATGAGAAAGTTTAAATAATTGTACCATAACAGTCACCTCGGGTTTCAAACCGCCTACATCGACAGGCAATCTTCAACAAGTGTATACCCAAATCTGGCTCCAACGAGCACACTCGCAGAACTGACGACTCAGATGTAGGGCGGGAGATACGGATCTTCCATCAGACACTCAACTGCGGGTGTTTCGCACCGTTCACCTATACCCCACCAATGAGCTGCCTATAACCATCTAGCCCAATCAGACTCGAAAACTGAAAGAGAGACGAACCGGATGACTGTGCTGGCCATGAGAGGCTGTAGATCGGTTCTAAGAGGTTTTGAGTGGCGGCGTCTGTGATCTCGGCGAGGGTCACGTGCACGACGACATCTTTTCCTACAACCAATCTGCCTAGCGTTATCAAAACCTGCATGCCAGCAACTTGAAACGACGTTGACAACCCAAATGTGGTGGTTGCCACCGCAATGTCGATGAGGCCGACAAACACGACAAGTCATCGGCAGACAACGTTTTCACTATCGTTAGCTTAAGTGATACGAATGGTTCCGAGACCATCCACTGACCTGACGCTCTTCCCGCTGGCACTGACACATCTCAAACATCTGTGCGAGCGAGTACGCGCTCTGCTATCATTTTTCTACCATGCCAGTGGTGCGGGTGTCAACAGAAACAGCCTCGCATCCAAGAAGTGCATACGTACAACCAACCCACTAATCGTATAAAATTCATTTGAGTTGGGAAATCCGGGACTGCAGGTCAGCGGGGAATTGCCAGTTGATGTAGGGGAGTGTCCGCTGGCAGGCGATGAACCCGATGATGTGCAGGGCTTTTGGGAGGGGCGATGATCGGTGGCCAGATGTTGAGACTGTCCCAGACACGTTGTCACATCCACTGGCAATTCGCCGCCAGTGCTCGCTTCACAAGGCTCGCGGGCTCACAGCTTGGGTAGTAATTGGTTGCTAGATGCCAGTGCGGTAGCCGGAACTCCACCAACCTAGTCAGAGCATGCGTCGGATCATCATCAATCACCCCAGTTTGATCGACTCTGAATAGTACAACGAACATACCAAATACGTTGCCTGGTGTGCAAGGGACTGTCACAGATACATCATGCCAGTGATGAGTCAACTTGAACGTTCTTGAATTTGAGGAAGTGGACATCTGACTAGGTTTAAAACTCCGGTTGGGCCATGTTCGAGTTGATCTCCGAGTTGCTCCAAGTCCTCAATCTCGGACAACTGCCAGTACGATGACCTTGAGGATCACGCAATGTTGGAAACGCGATCGAATTGGCCATTATCTCATCATCGTAGCGGTGCGCATGTGCCAAGTCCCCAACCACTGGGAAAAGCTATTTTCATGTGAAAATATATCCGTGGCTCAACAGAATACGACCGAATCAATGTAGATTTACCAACGTCTGGCTGGAACGAGGTAAGTTTGTCTCCACCTCCAAGAAGATTGCCAGTGACATTCCCGACGATCAGAAGTCGGAATCTATAAATGGGTTTTAGCACAGGAGCAAACCATTCGGCGAGAGCTGGGGCTTACTGTGAACAAGACTGAATGATTAGAGTTGTAGTCGCAAGCAACTAGCCAAATGCATGAAGGACAAGTATAGATATTTGGTAAACTACTACCTACAGCCGGCGACTTCGACTTCGACATCTTTTTCCAATACTATGCTATTGATAAAGGTGAGGGATCCACGACGCCATGTGACTACTCGTGACGTGTTCTCAAATAACTAACATCTTGCGCCTTGTCCAATCATCATGATGCATAGATTGATGTCGCCGATGGCGATGTCTGCCGGTCCACCGACTCGGATATGGAAAGGGAATATTCAAAGAATCGAAGGAGGTAGTAAGTTGATACCCCGATTTTACTAATCCTCGTGCTGCCTTGGCCTTACCACCAGCCGCCAACACTGAAAACCCGTACACCATTTGCACGTGTATGGTGTTGACGCAGGCTGACCATTCCAACACGTACCCGCGTGCATCCCTATGTCCATCGAGTCCATGTTTCGTATAAAAGTACAGACTGCATAGTATGGTTGTACACGTCCGATCGGAGTCAGCTTTATATTACTACAATACTTCCGACTCCCCCCAGTTCTGCTCATTCTGAGCAGCATTGGAGTTACCTGTGAACCTAGGCAACTGGAACACCCCAGCTGCAGGTGCAACGGAAGGAATGTTATCCGGCACAAGACCAGCAGGTGTTGGACCATCCAACTCCATGGAGTACTGTCCCCCTAACTGAACTTGCTGGGTAACATCAAATAACCAATCAGTGATCCTGTGCATCTTTAAGCCCCGAACAGTGCTCTGGAGTTTTCCGGGTGGGCGGATCAGGAGTAGGTTCAACATGGTGATATAAGTATCAATGGCAGAGGTGTCATTGCAGACCCAGTCCGAGTACTGGAGGCGATGAAATCCACCATTGTGCAACTGAACTGCCAGTTCACGATATGTGGCTGCTATAGTGATTTGTCAGATTATATGCACAGAAAGTATATTGAGATGGACGATCACAGTACCTCGTCGAGCATTCCAACCAGAAGGAAGATCTTGCTCTGTCTTTGCGGTAAATATGTCATATGAGATACCATAGGAACCAGGGGGCATTTCAATCAGTGCAGGATAAATCGCCTGTGGGATTTCGATTTCATCCATAGTGTTATGGGTTTCTGGGTGCGATGAGCCCCGAGGGTCTATATATATATACCAGTTGCCGCTGAATGGCGTAGTAGTAGCACCATACTCCAACAAGCTCCAAGCCTTGGCAGTATCTAATATCTCCGAACAATTGCGTCATGCTGCCGTCCATCAGGTTGTCGTTGCATTTTCGTCATTTCCACCCAAAGCCCCCGCCGTTGCCCCCATTCAATGCGCCGATGGCGGAACAAGCGTTCCTTGCGAAGCATTGCGAGGAAAATTCGAAGAAACCGGATCAAGATCCACATGGTGCATTCCGCAATCCCACAGAGACCGCGACAGCCGGTATCGTTGGGCCCCTTGGGAGCAGCAGCTTCAGCTTGCCAACTGTGGAGAAGGCGCCTGGAGAGATGGAAACAGGGTTTGGGAGTGGCAGTGGGTTGAATGCGAGTGTGAACGGAGATGCCGCGCGACATCTATCAAGAGGGGTGCTCGGCCTACGTCTGGGTGTGGTGGGTGGTGCAGGGGCATCGGCGACTGGTCGGGCACCTGCGTCACCAACGTTGAGTGCGTCACAGAGCTAGACGGGGGGGCAGACGCAACACGAGGTGTTGCAAAACTTTTTCCAGAGCTTGTTGAGTTCCAAGGACCGAGTGGGGGCGAGTGCGGCTGCATCCCGTGCAGCTGCTGCGGCGCCTTCGTTGCCAAAGTCGAATGGCAGTCCTGGCGGGCCAGACGATGCGAGTTAATAGTCGTGCGTACGTGGATCTTCATCCGATACTGTTTCCGTGGCAGCATACTACATCTATCGATCGACTTGTTTCTGGTCGTGACTGGAGGTCGATCGAGGACCCAGACAATTAGGGGTATTTCTGAAAAAGGAAGGATTCAGAATGGAATGCTGACAAACAGATGCGGCAATAGCGCTGTTGACGACGACGAATTTTCACACGAACGCTCTCCCGATTCCAGCCCACATAAGTAGCGTGTCTCCCCGACAAACCCACAAAACGACCGCAAAATTGTTCAAACTATGGGCAAATGGTGCTTCGGTTTCTATCTTCTCACAGACTTGGGCTTGCTAAAGCAGCCATGTATTTCAGGACAACAGAGTACTATGGCGATGTTCTTGGCGCAAAAATGAGGAGCTTGGCGTATGTTCCCTTATCTCTCCCGTGCGCACCCGTGACTGAGGTCGTTCGTAGCTCGGGGGCCATCAAGCGCACCAGGGTTGAGAAAGCAGAGCCCGCAATTACCTACGAAACGTTCGTCGAAGACCTCGACCGTGGCGATTCCTTCACAACATCGCTTATCGAAGTCCTTGTCAAGGTACGTGTCACATCGGAACCCCGTTCACAATCTGGACCGACGGCGCGTCACAGGAGGTCGCAGAACGCCGTTATCGCCTCCACGCATCTGATCGTGGTCTCATTGGGGACTGCACCGCGCGGTCCCTGCGCAAGCTATCCAGTCCCGCATCTATCTATCATGAGCGTGCTCCCGGTCGCGGACCTGGTACCCGGCGAGGCGTGGACCTTGCCGAATACCTTTCACAACCTCCAGACGAACTGGACGTGGACGAAGATGACGATGAGTATGGCAACTTTGTACCTGTCATGGAAGGCAGTCGTTTCAACTCAGATCTGTACGGTGCATATCGGTCTCAACACAGTTGGTCGAATTCCTCGACACCTTACTTTTGAGTTTTCCTCACACTTCACCCCCGATGTCATCAGCCCCTCCTCCCGATGCGGCGAGCGATAGAGCTCTACCACCGCTTGTAGATGCCTCGCAGCCGCAGAGAACGAGTGCGTGGCCGCTATCATCGTCAAACGGGTTTCTGCACTCGACATTATCGAGGCAGCCCTCGATTCGTCGTCCCGGGCGCAACTGAATGTCAGACTTTAGCGAATTCACAGCCGCACGCCGTAATTCCACTCGCCAACTTGCCCACGATGAAGATCATAACGCTCGATCAGAACCCCCGGCTGCCAACGCCGCCGAGCCACCTGCCGCATCTTCCCTTGGTCCGCGGTCATCTTCTGCTCAAGCCAGGCGATTTTTCCCTTTTGGGAGGACACGCCGATTCGAAATTATACCAACACCACGACCGGTGGCGAGTACGTCGGACGACTGGTCTTTCCCGCCTCATTCAGGGTGGGCGACAAATGCGGTAGCTGCTTCAACGGCTGCTGCCGCTCAACGACGCATCGCGCAAGACAAGCGTTGAAGCGGTTCAAGACTGGCAAAGTGCGTGTTCGATATTCTGCTGTTTCTTTCCACTGGCTCTCGATCCCGCTGGTCATCACTCAGCATACGACGTGAAGCCTCCGGGCCAGTCATACCTCTCCAGACATGCCCAACAAGAAGCAACGGTCTGTGTCGTTCCCTCCACGCTGGGTTAATACTGACCCCGTAGCATTGCATGTCCAGTAGATCTGAGGTGCCACCCACCGCCATCTCGAAAGACGAAGACCAGGGGGAGAATTCCAGGGCTGTTACCGAATTTAACACCGGCCTCGCAAAGCCTAAAATTGCACCGCCACCAACTGAAAGATTAGTCAAGACGCCTCAGCTGCCATTGCAAGATAGCCCAGTTCTAGTCGCGGGTGCTGTTGCGACCTAATAGAAAACGCGATGTTTGTAGTCCTCATGAGCTACATCTCTGAGAACGCGTACTCCCAAAGGCTGCTTTCGTCGACCGTTGGCACCTTGCTTCGTCGTTTGAGATCTGGCTCATAGACCAACTTGTCGACGCATCCAGTCTTGGCTGCTGCTCTGCTCCCTTTCTTTGAATTTTTCACTCTTCTTTCTACAGGCATTCCCTGGAAAACCGAAGTGTTACATAGATTCATGGGTGCTGCGGCTCAAACACGGGTATAGCTAGGTGATGGCGTTTGGCAAGACGGCCTTCCTATATCCTCTGTTACCCTTGTGCACGTCCCCTTTTCCATTCAGACCCTTTCTTTCCATTTTGTTCTGCTTGGTTCGTTTATCTTGTCTCGTTTCTAACGCTTCCTTGTTTCCATAGCACTCTCTGAGGGCTCCCAATTCACCACATTGTTGTATTTAATTATAGCGTTTCGTGTCCACCCACAATGCCTTCCAATAGCTCAACAACAAAAACCTGTATCGTAGTTTTCGCATCAACTATAGGTATTTTTCTGGGACGTGCACGTGCGGGTGATCTGTAGTCGTTGGGTGACAAGGTGAAACGACGCCTTGGGTAAACGGAGGTGTGAACCCCTCCAAACCGGACACGGGAACGAGAAATAGTGGATCTCGACGCGTACGTGATGACTTGGGCTGCTGATCGCTTACAGCCAACGCCCCCATTACGTGCGAGGCGGGACGCCCGCTCCGCCAACGGTTCAGCGCAAATGAATCAAACATCGGAGGGAAGGTCGCCTGACCCATGGACGAAAACGGCATGAATACCTGCAGGGCAAGGCTACTTACAAAAAGATCGTGGGTGCGATAAATGACCCGCGAGGTTCCATCCAAAGAAGCTGTCCAAGGTAGCTCGAGGCCAAAGGAGGCGTGCATGAGCCGCATGCAGGGGGACTCGAGAGACGCGTTTAGAGCGGGAAAACTGGGTTTCTCCCTGACAAGTACGCTGCGGGTCAGCCTCTGGAATCCAACTTTGCCGCGTGTACTCTTGTCCTCAGTCCCCTTCATCGTGCGCTGGCGCCGACTCGCTTCGGATGCAGCATTTAGGCTGTAAGGAGCTTTACGATGAAATTGACGTCGGTGAGGAGAGTCAAGTCGCTGTGCCTAGGTGGTTGCTGTAGGGTGCCTTCAATCCACTCAGTTGCCGTACGGCGATTGGCGGCCAAGACCCTGGCACAAAGGAATGAAACAGCCATGTATCACGTATTTGAAAAAGGACATTATCCACACGCAACGTGAATTGCGCAAGAGTAAAGATACAAGTCATGGTGGGAATGGCGCGCTTTACCAGCATGGCATGTGAGCAAAACCAGCGCCAAGATGAATCAAGGAAACGTATACGGACGATCCTGACGAGCAAGTGGGACAATCCGTTGCTGTGCGGCTCGGGGTACTTCTGCGCGGAACAGGATCGGGTGCGGTCTGGTGAGTTTGGAGGGCAAGATGGTTTGCGCGAGGTCATCTGGACTGACGTCAGTCCACATCTGAGCTGAATGGCTCGTCAGGGTGCGGGTGATGCCCGGGATAGGTCGTCCGAGTCACGTGTGTTCTGTTGTACGGTGGTGGGGAGTGGGCGCTCCAAGGGTCCGCACGGCAGACAAGGCACCCTCGGGATCGAGCGTCAACATCTACTGCAGGGGCGGTGCAGACTCTGTGTTCGAGGGACGGGCAGTTGTTCCCAGACTCGCGTCAGCTCTGTGGAAAGCCGAATGTGGATCTGAGCGTGTTGGAGATAGGTCTGGTGAATCAGTCGGGGACAGCAACACACGCGGCTACTGGGCCTGGGTCCTCCGGGAAGCTTACGCCTCTTTCGTGTCGCTGTTTGGTCTGGTGACCAGACCGGTCTATGAGGTCAGGTGAGCCGTGGCCCGGCCTTTGTTGCGTTGACTAAGCAAAACCCGGTGGCGGACACTCGTTCGGGTGGAATTCGCCTTGACTGACACTCCCCACACTCGCATCCACCAAGTTCAGCTCAAGTCGTCTCATTTCTCGCAACAAACATGACCACTGAGACAGGGTAACTAAGCATCCACGCCTCTCATCTACCTCGTGTGCGCAGCTAACTCAGCTCGTTCAGGTATTCAGGTGTGACAGCACCCAATTCAACTACCAAATCCACTGAACGAGAGAAGGGGGTCACGGCGACTCTCATGGAAGGGCTACGAAAGCAGAACGCTTTTGAAACTATTGGGGAAACTCGAACAAGGTACGATCGAGTTTTTCCAAAAACCCCGTTGCCTCTGTGAATGAACCAACTACGACCTCAACAAAGATTGCTGAAATGGCCTTGACCTTTTCAGGGAAGCAGTCCTTGGGCGTGTCGCTGCACTCGTCAGAAAGTTTGTGTGCGAGGTTTCTCTGAAATGCGGCCTGTCAGAAGCAGCTGCGAGCGCTGCTGGTGGCAAGATTTTTATGTTTGGTTCATATCACTTGGGTGTGTGCGGACCCGGCTCTGACATCGATACCCTGTGTATAGTCCCAAAACATGTAGCGAAGATTTCTTCGATGTGTTCGAGGGCATACTGCGGGAAGTGGGGGGTGTGTCGGAAGTCTCGGTGAGTGGGTTTGTTGGTTTGTACGCCCGATCCTTGGCCAAGTGAACCGTCCCAGGGTGTTCCTGAAGCATATGTCCCTATCGTAAAAGAAAAGGTATCTGGTATTCCTCTGGATTTATTGATGGCACGGTTAGCGCTGTCACCTATACCCGACGACCTATTATTAAAGGACAACAACCTACTGCGAAACTTGGACGAACGATGCGTGCGAGTCTGGATGGTGGTGTACCTTGTCGACCTAGCATCTTGAACTTGGGTTAAGTTGAGTTTAGGTTCGAGGGTGAACTACGAGACCTTGCGTTTGGTACCTAACGTCCAAGTTTATCGCGACTTGTTGCGGAGCATCAAACTTTGGGCTCAGCGTGCGTTCCTTTTCATACTGGTTCGCCTCACTCGCGGTGGATCTCAGGGAGAGCCATCTATTCAAACGTAAATGGGTTTTTTTGGCGGTGTCGCATGGGCCATACTCGTTGCTTGAGTATGCCAATTGTATCCAAATGCAATTGCTGGAGCGATAGTCAGCAGATTCTTCATTATCACGCATCAGTGGTACGCTCCATCACCATCTCGTTTGTCTGAATGATATGGCGGGGAAACAGGTCCTGGCCGCAGCCAGTACTTTTGAAGCAAACCAAAGAGGGGCCTCTACAGGTCTGAGTATGGAATCCCAAAGTACGCGTTCAGTTAGGTCTCCCCAAATTTGAGGTTGTATTGACATTGCGGAGTTGTACCCACCAGATCGGTCACATAGGGTGCCTATCATTACACCCGCTTATCCTGCAATGTTCTCCACGATGGTTCGAACATCGATAGTGACTCCCTTTTGGTGCAGTTCAAGGTTCCGAGGTTTGTCGTCTATCGTGTCATCTGCGACGTTCTGGAGCAGGACAGTCGCCTCACAGAGGCTGTCGAGTGTTTCCTACAAATGCAGAGCGAGCTACCAGAGGATGTGGGTGTGCGCGATGAGCGAGTGGAATGGGAACTCGGTGGGTGGCTGGAACGCAAACACCCGCTGTCCTTGATACCCTAACATTGAGCATCAGACTTCAAAGAGCGCTGTGTGAAAGCATTGGAAAAGAGCGGAGATGTCGCCGTGGACTCTGCGGCATGCGAGGACGCCGCTGTTCATTACTCTACAGCATTGAGCCAGAACGTATAGAACCGTTGAAACCAGTGCCTGATCTAGGCCCACTTCTCCACCTTCCCGGAGCAAGGGCTCTTTTGCTAGTAAGTTATCGTTACTTGAACTTGAACTTACTGCGATGGACTAACACGCGTCTGGGAGGTATTCGGTTGGAATCTCCGTGGTCTGATCTTTGATATTCACGAACTGAGGTGTCAAGCCCTGTTCGAATCTGGCCACATTCTAGGGGTGCCCAACTACTTTTCCGCAAAGGGGGAAGACCTTAGCAAAGAGCTGGAAACCATACGTGCAGAACTTAGCTTGACCAGTGGTGAGTGAGAGCCCGCGAGGTAACGATTCCCCGGTTTGACAGTCTGTCGATTTCAGAAGGGTTTGGCGATCAAGCGAGGCGCCAACGTAGGCATAGTGGGGCGATTTCACGGTACACTGAAGCATTAGTTCTCGCTGGGTGCCCTTCGGGTAAGTATGTAACCCATCTTCATTGCACGTATTCAATCGGTCCATGTCAGACATCGTGAACAGGGGAGGTATTGGGACACCCCAGATGGAAATCGATGCGGTAGTGGACCCTGAGAAAGACAAGGCGATTGCACGGTGCTTAGCCTCACTCCCTCGCTGCCCTCAATGCCTCGCTCATCTCCTCGCGAAACGAAGCGAGGAAGAAGCAGGAATGAAACCATGGACGAGTGCCTTGACAGACACAAAATAGGTAATGTTTTTGTCGCATCTCCGCTGAGACTGTCCCCAGCAATGAATTCTGTCGGCAATTAGAAGCGGTCCATTGTACCCTTTGGGTTGCCAGGAGAGATGTATCGCACTCCATGGCATGAAGTGTTACGAGAAGGCATTCGTCGCATTGAAACACGCGTTCCAGAAGATCAAGAGTTTCAATGATCCGGAGACCTGTAGTAACCATCTGCCAAACTCGCCTTCGTGTCAGGAATTAATCAAGTTCTGCAGAGCTGCACAAGAACTACTTCGGGACAATCGCAGAAATCAATAACATAATAAAAGCGATTTTCGATGCATCTTCATTCATACTGATCCATGGAAAGGACGGTCGTCTCTGTGACCGGGAAGAGCGAAGACGAAGATTCGAAGAGGGTCTGACCTTTTATGAGCTGGTCTCGTCGGTGTCCATGGCGCCGGCCACGGACAGTATCAAGGCAGTCGTGGAACGCTATTTCCTCTACGTCGTGCTTTCCCATACTTGGGAAGAACATGAGCCACCGTTCGGCGATGTTTCTGGACGCTTGGTCTATGATCCCGGGAGTGAGAAACTGCGCCAGTTTTGTAGGGCCGTTCAGGATGGCTATGGACCTCATCAGCGGTCATGGAGCGATACACACTGCATCGATAAAAAGGATGGGGATGTATACCAGAAGTCAATCTGCTCTATGTACAAGCGGTGCAACAATTCAGCACTTGCATGCACCTTTAAACCTGCTGCCCTAATCCCTTGGACATACTCCTCTGAACGCGGTTGGTAGCACCGTGCGACCGCATGTGCAGGATCTCGTGCGTACATTCGCCGATGGCAGCGCATGGGTTGCGTTTGGTGTCCCACCTGTGCCGCTTTTCGAATCCGCCGTGCTGCTTTTCTTTTCAAACGTGGCACGCCGGTTTCCAAGTCCAGTGTGCCGGGGCTGCTTCCGGATTGAAAACAAGGCGTGAACGCCCAGTGCTCCATAGTCGCGCGTCAGTCACTGGGCATGCCACGCTTCCAACCTGGTGCTGGTTGCCAGTCGCATGGAGGTAGCAATAGTCAGCCGCACGGACCTGCCCGAAGCACCGCATGCGCCGGCCCCAACGGGGCGTGGCTAGCCAAGCGCATGCTGCCTGGTGATGGCTGCAAGTCCAGCGGGCCAGGGTCGGCCCCTCTGGCCCACACCCAACAGTTTGATAAAGACCGCGTGCCTGCCACCCCGTGGGGCGCAGTGAGTTAAGCGCGGACTGCCTGGCGGCAATCGCAAGCCCAGCGGGCCAGGGTCGGCCCCTCTGGGCTGTTTTCAATAGCGCGGTGGAGGCTGCATGCCCGCCGTCCTGCAGGGTGCGGTGAGCTAAGCGCGGGTCATCCGGCGGCAGTCACAAGTCCAGCGGGCCAGGGTCGGCCCTTCTGGACTGCGTCCAACAGTGCGGCGGAGACTGCATGCCCACCGCCCTATGGGGTGCGGTAAGTTAAGCGCGGACCGCCCAGCAGCAATCGTGAGCC
>JBBPRB010000153.1:0-24195 GCA_038092815.1 Hortiboletus rubellus
TCGTATGCCTTTCTCCTGCCATGGCTTATGCGGTATGTGGGGTATCTTGTAGGGGCTAAAGTACTCTTCCTTAAGAGTTCCCCTATCCTCGTCTTCAAAGGCTATAGCTGCTTCATTCTTGATCAGCATATAGATAAACAAATCATGTTCTTCAGGCCACAAGAATTAATGGGATTTCATATCCTTTAATATCTTGTCAATTTGCTCCTGGGCAAATTTCTAAGTGGGCCTTTGTAGGCCAAAGTATATATTTATGGATTCCAATGTCATAATTGGATCATACAGTAATGTTCTGGTGACCTTAAACTCCTAGGGAATTGAGGTAGAGATTGGCTTGATATGTTGATTAACCCTTTTATATGCTTTATAGGTTTGTACACACAAGTGTGATGTTGATCAGATAAGCAATCCTATGGACTCTGCATCTAGATTCTTGGGCAAGTCCCGATCCTTGCTATATTCTTCATATATTGCCTTGGTAGTCATCGTCTTGATCTGTATGTCTGCTAATGGTTTCACTACTCTGTTATGCAGGCAATTACTAATAGCTAATATGCCCTTCTTAGGTGTGTTGTCCTAGTATAGTGTGAGATCTGTCCCTTAGATGTCACATGTAAGAGTCTAGTTCCTATTGTAGTTTGTAGCTATGCCTATATATGATCTTAGAATCACACGGGATCTGCCTAGGCCAAATAGCTATACTCTATGCTTCTAGTGCTCTTGTTTTACCATAATAGGGAATCCTTCTATTCACAATTGTATTCACCTTACTTGTGGTGGTAGCTTCGTGCTATTGCCAGCATAGCAATAACTATGCATTTCTCTTCTGTAGTTTAGTGAGGTTGTACTCATTGTGTCATATGACTAGATGGCAAGGTCATTGTGTATTCATGTACCATAGTCTACCTAAAGCCTCGGTTCAGGTCCTCGTATATTTCTCTCTGTGTGTGGAGCTGATTTCTGCAGGGAACAGAAATACTTTATAGTTGGGTTATATTTGTCAACCAGTCAACTGTTTGACTTCTCTATTTATTCAGGCAGGGTTGTGCTCACACTTTCCATGTTGTTATAAAAGGGGATATGAAGGGGGTATGTAGGAATATGGTAACAATACAGTAGAGGGTGTTCTTCATAGCATGTAGTAGGTGGAGGTGGACTGTATGTACATCATCAGATCAGGTGCTCTCACACTAAACATTTGATGGGTTATTTATATCAGCCATGACTACAAAGGACATACCTCATTGTATGTTTGACTATTTCTTTTGGGAAGTTGGCAGGATAAGTTCTAGTTGACCTTTCTAAGTATAAGGCTAGGGGGGGGGGATGGGATTTCTTTAGTAGGTTGGTGAGTTATCAAGGGAATAGGGCATACCTGGTCCTATGCACCTCAAGCGATGGTAGGGGGGGGGAAAAAGTCCACCGCACAGTTGCTAAGGGTGAGGCCAGGTTTATATACTATCTGGTCAGATCTTAAAGTTTTCAGCATATTCCTTAAGTGAGTACAGTCTGATAGGGCATAACTGGATAAGCAAAATTAGTATAGCATGTCTGCTGAATGTCTATGCTATTTTGGGACTGCTGATCTGCAGCTTTAACAAGACTGCAAAGTTCCTTTTTGATTTGGGAACAGCGTTTTGTCTTTCCTATTGGGGACAGGGTCCTAAACTTTCGGGTACAGTGTCTGACTTGTGTGATTTGTCTTGGGCTGTGTCAGCCTCTGTTTTGTATACCTAGTCCCTTGGATATTGTATTCAATGTACCTTAGTATCAGTCACAAGTCATTGCCCTTGACAATACATTTGATTGTGGGCTACTCTAGTGTACAAACACTAGTGTGCATCTGAGGCACGGCATATTGTAACTATTCATACATACAAATATCCGTCAAACATAGGTAGTGACAAACTGAAACTAGTCATAGCAAGTCGTGGAGGGGGAAAACAGTTGAGAGAAACGAAGTAGAAATGTTAATACAAGCCTTGGGGATGGGACTGTCAATGGATGTCACGGAACTCACAGAACTGTCAAACAATTGAGCATGGAATATAACTGCACTTAAGTCTCGACTCACTCTCTTAAGAAAAGATAAGACATATTAAAGCATCAAAGATGCTGGTTTTTCCAAAAATTGAGGATCATAAGCATGAAAAAAAAAAAAAAAAACTCAATAGTGAGTAGTCTAGATGGGGATTGAGGTATACTCAAGTAGTCCCTGAGGGATAGACAGCAGCGTGACGATCTTTGAAGTGCCATTGTAGGAGCTGGAGGCTCTCTACGTCCATATACAGAGTTTTTCCCCCTTTCCAGCGTCCTCTAGGTTGTCCAACATGTCCAGTACCATTCCCATCCTACCCCGTGTCCATCCAAGTGGGCCTGACCTTTATAAGTACATTTCCGCTTTTCGTTCCGTCCTTTCCAATCGTCTGTTCTAACCTGGGCACGGCCAGTTGATGACTAACATAATGTAATAAGTTCTATCCGTTTTTGTATGTCATCCATACTTCATTCCATTTCTCTATTTGTATATCCGATCACTGGTGGCACTTACTTCCATCAGGACCACTCTAGACCATTTTTACTTCATTCCATTGAAGGGTCGTCATACGTGACTACAGGGCGATTCGTACCTTTGCGCATGGTTTTTTGTTTCTTTCTACGCAACATTGTTACCCGTGACAGTGACGATTATTTTCTTCACAGCCTTTGATCGCACCTCTCGTAGTTATCTTATATGTACTAAGTCTTGGGTGTTGCCCGGACTATAAAATCTGTACCCTTTGTGGGAATGCAGTACCTTCTTTCTGGCTCGATCTTACGATTCTAAGTCTTTTCCTGACTTTGTCCAAAACCTCGTCACTTTTCCCGCTCATATCCGGGCCTCATCCTTGACTGGAAATCTACTTCGTCTATCCGGATCTCCACATTTCAACTAGGTTCATCCAGATTTGTTGTCTCGCCTGTGGGAAAGTCTTCGCATACCCTTTTCACCTCTAACATACCTCAGGCCCCTTGGGACAAGTCTTATCTCACACCACCCTGTGTCTTTGCTAGTTTTTACCTAGCTTCTTTTGGAGTTTGACACACCCTACACTGATCGTCTGTTTTACAACGGGAGCCCACCACGAGGGGTTTTGACAGGTTGACGAGAAGATCCCTTAGACCCATTTCAGAGTGGTTAGAGATCGAAGATCTCCTAGCTGATTTGCGCCACCTTGAACTTTCCACAGATTCTGAGCTTCTTATCCTGGTTACCCCAAAAAGAGCCCAACACAACCGGTTTGATTCTCCCATTTCCCTGCTTTTTGACTCACCATTTATCCCGGGTGCTTTCATACACTCAACCCCGCAGCAAACCCCTTTCTCTACCCAGTACCGTTCACCTGCTTCAGTTCCCCTTTCTCCGTTAACATTCCTCTCCACTTCCAAGTCATCCCCACTTTCATCTCCATTACCTAACCCAACCCCAACCCCATCTCCTTCTCTATTGTTTCTCTTTGACTTCAATACCCGTCCTTCTGAACCCCGTTTAGAATAGCTTTCCCCACTACATACTTCATCCTCTTCTTTCTCCTCAGTTTTATCTCCCGTTTTACTATCCTTTCTGGCCTTACCCCAGCCTAACCTGGTCGTACCACCTACTAATCCTTGACATAACCCACCATTACCAATGGCTTAGCCGATCCAGATACTGCTTCGTGGAACCCCCAATGCCCCGAAATTTGACGGGAAGTCCCCCTCCAAACTCCCTTGATACTTAGAAGATATCAAATACCTTGGTGACGCTGCCGCCCTTGATGAAGCAAGAAAAATAAAAGCTGCTCTTCGGTATGCCATGCTAGATGAAGCGGAGTTGTGGCAGACTCTTTCTGAAGCAACGGCCACCCCTGCGGATTGGAATGTGTTCATTGTAGCTGTAGAGAAATTGTATCCGGGTTGCGAAGGTACAAACCGGTACTGTCGAGCTGACATTCAATACCTTGTCCAGGACTACCAGACGAAGCAGATGCGGAATCGGGACGAGCTTGGAGAGTATACCTGGGTGTTTCAGAAAATTTCCATGTTGCTAATTGCTAACCGAAAGCTAGCCAAGGTGGAGCGGGACATGCTCTACCTTAACGGATTCCCATCCATGCTACAACAGAAAGTATGGGAATGGTTACTAATCATGAAACAGGCTGTCCACCCGGATGACCCCTACCCAACGAGTGACATCATTGCCGTTGCCCAGTTTCTCCTAACTGGATCCGCCTTTCACTCATTGCTCCCTCCCACCATAGTCACTCTGCCTGTCTTTGTGGCCCAACCTCCTTTCGCCGCCCCTTGCCAACAGCAACCTGCCTATGCACCACCTCACCTGCCTCCACATGCAACTCTGGCAAACCCCACGTTCAACCCGGCAACCAGTATCAAGGTTGAAGCTATGCAGGCAATCCAGCCACCACCGCTCTGCAAGTTCTGTGCGGGACCTGGGCATTTCACCCATACATGCACAGTCTGCATGGAGTATTTGAACACAGGGAAAGTTGTCTAGGGAGAGGATGGCCGACTCTATATGCCGGACGGATCTGAGATTCTGCAAGTTACAGGAGGCAGGTGCCTCAAAGATGCTGTCGACTACACATTAGGTATTGGTCAGGGTGGACAGCCATCAACCTTCGCCAGCACCTCTGCCTCATTTGCCAGAGACCCACCACCACATGTGATAGCCAGCATCCTTTCCGCCTCATACCTGGAAACACCCGTAGTACTGGACATTGACCCATCCGCGTTCATTGTAACTAAGGAACAGGAAAGCAATCCTGAGGATATTGAGGACAAATTCAAGCCTTACTTTGCTTAGGCTTGGGCCAGTTTCCAGGCCAATAGGGCGGCCAAGGACAAGAGTAAATGGGTCTGGTTCAACGGGGTGCACATGCCACCTCAGAAGTGACCGGATCCGAGAGCAGCCACTGTGTCAGAGGAGCTTCTCTCCCTGGAACTTCAGAAGACCACCCCATCATCTTCATCTCGCCCTGAGCCATTGACATCAGCCCCACGTATCGAACAATGCAACGCAACCATCACTCCATCATCATCAGCACAGTCCAGATCTGCCATCACTCGACCAGGAGATCAGAGTAACATTCTCCCCCGCATCCCGAATACTAACCAACCATTTCCCCCCTCCGCACAGTTCAAATACTTGTTTCCGCTTGAGGATGAGGCAGTTCCATGACGAGTATTGGATTGGGTACTGGACACTTCTGTTCCGGTGCCAGTGAAGGACCTGTTTGCTGTATCGCCCGAGTTCAGGAAGCAATTCCGGGACCTCACCACAGTTAAGAGGATTACCAATTCATCCACTAACATTGTTCAGGTGAACGAGCTGTCCGGTCTGGACCCAGATGCAGTTGGTTGCAACTTCAGTGACTGGGTTCTTCGGAATAATGACAGGCTCATTGTTGTGCATCACAGTCTGCCTTTGCGGACAGTGGATGCTAAGGTTGGGAGTTCAGGACGGATCATCCGAGGTGTTTTGCATTCAGGTTCCGAGATTATCACGATGCCCAAGTGTATATGGGAAGATCTTGGGTTGCCGATCTGATTGGACCATACTTTGAGGATGTCGTTGGCGAATACCAGCATCGATACCACTGTCGGTGTCCTGGAGAATCTCGTCCTGGATCTCGGCGCAGGTGAAGTAATGGTGCAGGTGCAGATCTTAGCATGCGCCAACTTCGAGCTGTTGCTCAGGAGACCATTCCATTGTTTAATGAGTGCTACTACTGACAATTTCCAAGATGGGTCACAGACGATTACTCTCCATGACCCGAATACTGGGAAACAATTCACGTTGTCGACCTGGTCGTGGATGGAAGGTTGCCCGCATTGCCGCAAGAATAAGCAATGCAACAACCACCAATCCATTGTGGAGATGGGTTTTTAGGCTTCGATGATCCGACTACCATCAGGGGAGATTACAATTGCCTTGCTGTTTCTTCTATTCCCGATCCGTTTCCGTTCGTTTCCGATGAACATTTCGCACCATTGACCATTTCACCCTCTTCATATATGCGCTTACCACCATTGTCTATTGGACCAATTCCACCTTCGTCAGACTATGCTTTTCTTTCCTCTACTCAAACTGTTTTGAATCCGGACGCTGCAGACACTTTTTCTTCCGTTTATTCATATGATACCAATTCCCATGCGCTGGCATACAAGCTGGTGGTGAAGAAGGTCCGATCGGTGCTCACTCCCGTGGATGAGGAGTTCCGAGTCACATGGACATTGCCAGACGATCCGCTGACCGGTGTAAAACAGTCAGTCAGCACAGGGTGTGTCAAACCCCAAAAAAAGCTAGGTAAAAACTAGCAAGGACACAGGGTGGTGCGAAGGGGCCTGGGGTAGGTTAGTAGTGAGAAGGGTGTGCGAAGACTTTCCCGTGGGCAAAACAGTCGATCCGGTTGAACCCAGTCAAAATACAAAGATCCGGATAGACGAAGTTGATTTCCGGTCAAAGACGAGGATCAAATATGAGCGGAAAAGGTGACAAGGTTTTGGATGAGGTTGGGGAAAGAACTTTAGAAGCGTAAAATCGAGCTGGAAAGAAGGTACTGCATTCCCGCAAAGGGTACAGATTTTATAGTCCGGGCAACACCCAAGACTTAGTACATATAAGGTAACTACGAGAGGCGCAATCAAAGGCTGTGAAGAAAATAATCTTCGCTGTCATGGGTAACAATGTCGCATAGAAAGAAACAAGAAACCATGTACAAAGGTACGACTCACCCTGTAGTTGCGTACGACGACCCTTCAATGAAACAAAGTAAAAATGGTCTAGAACGATCTGGACGGAAGTAAGTGCCACTGGTGATCAGGTGTACAAATAAGGAAATGGAATAAGGTAAGAATGACGTACGAAATGAATGGAACTAGTTACGTTGGGTTAGTCATCGACCGGCCGTGCCCGGGTTGGGACGGACGATTGGAAAGAATGGAACAGAAAGCGGAAACGTACTTATAAAAGTCGGGTCCACTCGGATGGACACGGGGTAGGACGGGAACGTTGCTGGACACCTTGGACAACCTAGAGGGTGCTAGAAAAGGGGAAAAGCTCTATATACGGACGTAGAGAGCCTCCAGCGCCTACATCCCAGGGGTACTTCGATTCTAACTGTTCCCAGTCAGTCATGTGACCTTGTTGACCGCTGAGCTTGAAAACTGTGGACAATAGTGCGAGTTTGCATAAAACGCGGCCGTTCACCAACCCGTTCATCCCTCATAACACCTCCTTGCTTCTTTCCCTCATCCTTTTCCATGTCCCTTAATCCTTTCGAAGATATCCTCGTGCTTTGCAAGACTCCCTCGGCCGACCCTGCCAAGGCGGACACCCTCAAGGAAGTCACGGAACTCAAGATGCAGCTGGACGGCATGTCGCGGTCGGTCCCCGAAGATCAGGAGGACTTGGCAGAAGACCAAGAGATGTGGTGCGCAAGGTGGCACAAGCTTTTGGTAAGCTGTGTTTGGATTGGGAGGTCCGGGTACTGATGACAGATATAGAGTGAAGTCCATACCTCCTTCCAACATGCCCAGGAACACGGCATCAACACTGCTCTTGAGGCCGATCTCCTCGTCCGCATGCAAGAGGCGAACGCTCTATCACGTCAGTGGCTGGGCACAGCTGCAATCCGGAAATGGGAAGAGGAGGAGCGCGCGGAGACAGCGGCACGAGCTGCAAAGGTGGCTCTGGCCCGGGCGGCAAAGGCGGCAGGCTCCAGCAAGCAAGAGAAAGTTCCTGTGGTAGAGCAGGTGGTTGAGTCAGCAGGATCTGGCCTGGTTCAGGAGTTGGCCGACGAGCCGCCCACGACCGAGTCGCCCAGCGAGGAGCAAGAATCCGTGTCAAGTGTGGGGCAGAAGCGGAGGGTAAGTAGGAGCTTTGGTGCAATATATGAGAAGCTGATACTGTCTAGCATGTCTCCAGCTGAGTGGTGATGGATGAGGAAGAGGATAAAGAGGAGGAGATCGTCGAGGTCGTGGCCCCGAAGCCGTCAAAAGCGCCAGCTGGCCCGAAGACGGTGATACACCACCCCCCTATGCGACCCATGTCAGCAAGGTGGTAGGACGTGCACCAGGGTGCCCGGTCGCACCTGCGACTCTTGCATCCGGCTCAAGACAAAATGCAGAAAGTCCAAGGGAAAGGCAGGAAGGGCGAAGGCGCCGGTTCTGGCTCCCAAGGCAAAGGGGAAGGAGAAGGGACAGCAGAGGCTGGGTAAGAGTTCGGTTTTCAAATCCGTAAGTATGTTCTAATCGTCTCTTCAGTCCGTAATAACTCCCGGATGGTGATTCCCACACGTAAGGCACCGGTTGCCTCTTCCTCCGAAGTAAAGGCTGACATCCCCAACTTCTTCGGGTTCTCCCCGTCACCCAAGCTTGACTCCGACCATGAGGATGACGATGCGATGCCCCACAAGAGGGCAAGGACTTCAGATCTGGCTCGGGACACTGCTGTCGAGACGATGAAGTTGACCTTGCTGACCATGCAGACAAAGATGCACAGCATGCTCGGGTTCCTAACTGAGCTGCAAGCCCACGCCAAGGTAGCCGAGACCTATATTGGCTCGCAGCAGTTGGAGATAGGGGAGATGAAGGCGCTTTTGGAGGAGCTTTAACCATGCCGGTCATCATCCTGTATATAGTATAATCCGTAGTATACTTGTATTTCTTCTGAATCCCAATCGCATCTGTGTCCAAGTCCGAGTCCGTGTCAGTGTTCATGTCCGAGGGTGACCCTTAAGTAAAAGTGAAAAGGTAATATAAGAAGGTGATAGCAAAGGGAAAAGAAATAGAAATAAGGGTGGAAACGACACTGGGTTGTGAGATCGTACTCAGCTTGTCTTCTTCATTCATCTATCACATCTATTCTTGCACGGATACCCAAAGTCTATACCAGATCACACCGGGATGTTAGAAAGAAAAGTTGGTAACAATATGTGCATATCTCGTTGCACATTAGAATATGAATGTCTATGTGGTAAGTTCGTCAAAACATCGACGGAGAAAGGGAAACGGATATGTTTTTGTCTTTTTGCTTTTTGTCTGTTTTTCTTTTTAATTTGATGAGAAAAATGGAGATGAAATACTTCTATTCATCTATGCACGGAATAATTGGAGAGTGAGGTGTCACCAGACGAATACCAGGGTCAAACAGAGGGCTCCGGCCGAAACCCAGGATGGAACGGATATGGACGGATAAGATGAAATGGGATCATCCAGGCTTTTGCCGCGCTAATCGTCTAGGACTGCGTCGCCTGCATCTTCCTCGTACTCGACATCTTCTTCAGCATTGTGGTCATCTAACTCTTTGTCATCCAATCCAGTTAGTTCTGTGACCGGGATGGTGATCTTTATCCTTGGAAAGTATGGCAGCAACCGAAAGGCTGCATACCTGAGCCTTGAGATTGATTTGTCCAACTCCGCCAGCAGGTACGAACCCCCGGTAGTTCTTCGAAGAACCACCATTGGGCCCAGATACCTCGACTTTGTCTTCTGGTTCAACTCCTTCTCGACCCGAGTATTCTGGACCAAGACGAGACTCCCGGGCTGGAAGTCCTGGTCTCGGATCCGGTTCTTGAACTGTGCCTCGAAGTGTTTGATGGACGCAAACCGCGATAGGAGTACTCTTTCCTGGATGGTATCTGTATCTTCTACCCACTTTTGGAGTTGGTGGGCATGTCAAGAGATCAGATCAGATCTGGAAGTACGATCAGTGTCCAGAGCGGGAACGAGAAAGGTTGCCTCTGCTAGGTCAAATGGGAATAGAGGCTCGACGCCATGCACCATGAAGTACGGCAAAAGTCCAGTAGACTTAAGGATAGTTACCCGTTCTGCCCAGAAAACAGAGTGAGCTGCAGATGACCAGTGAGCCTCTCCCCCTGGGGTACTTTTGACAATGGCCTTCCGGACATCGAAGTGACGCTGTTCAACCATGCTGTTTGCCTGGGAGTTGTAGGAAGAGATCTGGATGTGACGGATGCTGTACCGGTTGGCGAGAATGTCGAGAGCCTGTATAAATGCGGGGCCATTATCAGTAATGAGCTCGGTGACAGCTCCCCATCGGCAGAGAATATCCTCGAAAATGAAAGACGCAAGCGCGGATGCATTCTCGGATCGCAACATCCGCGACTCCGGATAAGCCGTAAGGGTACACCGGGCTTGGACAATGAAGTGGTAACCACCGGATCACGGCATTACCATAGTATCGATGTGTGCCTTGTGGAACAAACCTCCTACAACCGGCATGGTAGGCGGAATGTGCAGCTTCCTCATCTGCTGGATCTGACACTTGTGGCAAGTTTTGGTGTACCACTTGACATCATCGACCAACATGGGCCACCAAAAATGCAGCAGAAGGCAAGTGCGGACGGAGAACACACCCTTGTGACTGAGGTCATCATGGGCCTGTCGGATGAGTCCATACCGACACCCGACCAGGACGATGAGCTGATGATGTCCGTGTGGTTCCCGACGGTATAAAGATCCATTCAGGAGGAAGAAGCGGGTGGTGGCATTGACGAAGGAGGTGAACTCCGTATCTGTAAGGTCAGAAGGGCGAACGTGGGAATCGAGAAATTCACGAATTTGGTCGACCCGGGCATCTTTAGCGACTGCCTTTGGCAAACGCAGCAGCTCCGGGTCGCCATCATCGGGCATGGGTGTAGAGAGAAGGATGGAAACAAATCAATGTGGTGGGGCGCGGTCGGAGTATCTAGAGATGTTAGCGGATCTGCTGGGTAGAGAAAGGCGGTTGTTGAGTAGGGAAATAGAGAAGGAATAAGCACTGTTGAGCCAATCCTCGAAATCATCCATTTCGGGGAGGTCATTCTCGGATGGCAGTTGACGTGAGAGTCCATCTGCTCCAGTGTGATGGGTAGCAGGGATGTGCACGAGGTGGAAATTGAATCACAAGATACCCACGATCCAGCGATTGATCGTCACGTTTGGCTGGAAGTTGGGATTGTTGATCATCCCCTTTACATACTTGGCATCCATTTCCACTGTTAGATTAGCAACCACGAAGATAAAAATCCGGACGGCCCGGAGAGCCTGGAACAACCCGTACAGCTCGAGTTTGGCCTGGGAATACCAGCTCTCGACATCAGTCAGGGTTAATGATCCAAAGCGATTCGGATATCGTTTCCCATCATCTCCTTTCTGCGACAAAATATACCCGACTGTGATCAAGGAGGTATCGACAGTCAGAATGACTTCCCGTCCAGATTCATAGTCCAAATGTCGCAGTGCAGGGGAGAGGCAGATCGCATCCTTTAGATGCTGCATTGCAACTCTGTGTGGCTCCTCCCAAGCGAACGGAACCCCTTTCCAGGTCAAATTGACCAAGGGCCGAGCAATGGACACAAAGTCCTTAATGAAAATTCGAAGAACTCTGCACACACCTAGAAATCTGTGTACTTGTGTGATGTTCTGACATTCTGGTCAGTCATGGATTTTCTCCACCTTCTTGTCATGGGGGATGTGACCATCAAAGGTGCACTTGTGGCCGACGATGGTAGCATCTGGTGCGGCAAGAACGAACTTCTTGGTGGACATGGTGATGTTAACAAGTTTCAACCTCTGTAGTATCCAGTAGACGTTCTGTAGGTGCTCCCATATGAAGCGGCGGATCCCTGGGTTTTCCGGGATGGTCTCATAAGTACCATCCGGATCTTGGTAGCGACTCACGACCCCTTTGACCAGGAGGTCATCGATGAACGGGTAGGTGAATTGAGGGATTTTGTCTTGGAGGATAAACGAGATGTCAGCCTGGTATATCTGCATAGCATTGGTGTATCCCATTGGGACAGTGGTGAGACGGTGGGGACCCATGGGGCTACTGAAGGTCGTCAAATCCTGGGAGTCTTGGTGGAGGGGTCACTGGTCGTAGCCAGCAACAAGGTCCATCATGCTGTATACTGCGTACCCAGCAAAAGATTCTGCAAAGTGTTCGACGAATGGAGGGGTGGAGGAGTCGTGGATGGTGACGGCATTGAGGGGCTGTAGGTCGTGGACGAGGTGAAGGGATTTACTGTCCCCCTTGAGGATGCAGAACCAGTGGGAACGGTACATGGATGTGGATGGCTTGTAGACCACGGATGCGATCCGGTCCTTGATGATCTTTACTGTCTCCGTCCACATAGCGGGGGGAACGGGAATGTTGCAAAGTACCCAGGGAGTGTGGGGCACCATTGGAATCTTTACGGGTGGGAAGTATCTCGGGTCCATTTGCCCCCACTTGAGCGGCATCCAGGCAAAAGCCATCACCTGCTCGCACACAATCCAGCGCATGAGCTTAAGTTCTTCCGGCCAAAGCCAATTTGCGGGATCTAGATCAAGGGCGTCAGCTCTTTCCTGCGTAAAACAAGTTCTGGGAATAAAGTCCGGTGGACGTGTAGGTAGTGGTATCATCCCGGCGAGTGGATCGTCCAGTAATGATCGTGTGACTCGGAATTCCTCATCCACGGGAGTGAGCACCAATCTGACCTTCTTCGCCACCGGCTTGTAAGGCAGTGCATGGGAATTGGTATCGTATGAATAAACGGAAGAAAAAGTGTCTGCAGCGTCCGGATTCAAAACAGTTTGAGTAGAAGAAAGAAAAGTGTAGTCCGACGAAGGTGGAATTGGTCCAATTGACAATGGTGGTAAGCACATATATGAAGAGGACGAAAAAAACGATGGTGTGAAATGTTCATCGGAAACGGACGGAAACGGATCGGGAATAGAAGAAACGGCAAGACAATTGTAATCTCCCCTGACAGTAGTCAGATCATTGAAGCCTAAAAACCCATCTCTACGACAGATTGGTGGTTATTGCATTGCTTATTCTCACGGCAACGCGGACAACCTTCCGTCCATGATCAGGTCAACAACGTGAATTGTTTCCCGGTATTCGGGTCACGGAGAGTAATCATCTGTGACCCGTCTGGGAAATTGTCAGTAGTAGCGCTCATTAAACAATGGAATGGTCGCCCGAGCAACAGATCGAAGTTGGCGCATGCTAAGATCAAGCGGAAACGAGTATTTGAACTGTGTGGAGGGGGGAAACGGTTGGTTAGTATTTGGGATGCGGGGGAGAGTGTTACTCTGATCTCCCGATCGAGTAATGGCAGATCTGGGTTGTGTTGATGATGATGGGGTGGTGGCTGTGTTTTGTTGTTTGATGCAGGGAGCTGATGTCGATGGCTTGGGGTGAGATGAAGATGATGGGGTGGTCTTCTGAAGTTCCAGGGAGAAAAGCTCCTCAGACACAGTGGCCGCTCTCGGATCTGGTCGCTTCTGAGGTGGCATGTGCACCCTGTCAAACCAGACCCGTTTACCCTTGTCCTTGGCCACTCTATCTGCCTGGAAGCTTGCCCAAGCCTGGGCGAAGTAAGATTTGAATTCGTCATCAGTATCCTCCAGATCACCTTCCTGTTCCTTAGTTAAAATAAACGTGGACAGGTCGATGTCCAGTATCACGGGTGTCCCCGGGTACAAGGCAGAAAGGATGCTGGCTGTGACGTGCGGTGGCAGGTCTCTAGCAAATGAGGTAGAAGCGCTGGTGGAGGTTGATGGCTGCCCACCCTGGCCAATACCTAACGTGTAGTTGACGGCGTCTTTGAGGCACCTGCCTCCTGTAACTCGCAGAATCTCTGATCCGTCCAGCATATAGAGTCGGCCGTCCTGCCCTTGGACAACTCTCCCTGTGTTGAGATAGTCCATGCAGACCATGCATGTGCGGGTGAAATGCCTGGGTCCCGCACAGAACTTGAAGAGCGGTGGTGGCCAGGTTGCCTGCATGGCTTCAACCTTGATGCCGGTTGCTGGGTTGAATGCCGGGTTTGCGGGAGTGGTATGTGGAGACGGTTGAGGTGGTGCATAGGTGGGTTGCTGTTGGCGAGGGGCGGCGAAGGGAGGTTGGGCGACAAAGCCCGGCTGAGTGGCGATGGCAGGAGGGAGTGACAAGCAGAAAGCCGATCCCGTTAGGAGAAACTCGGCGATGGTGATGACGTCACTCATTGGGTAGGGGTCATCCGGGTGGACATCCTGTTTGGTGATTAGTAATCATTCCCATACTTTTGGTTGTAAAGCGGATGGGAATCCGTTAAGGAAGAGCATATCCCGCTCCACCTTGGCTAGCTTCCGGTTAGCAATTAGTAATGCCGAGATTTTCTGGAATGCCCAGGTATACTCTCCGAGTTCATCCCTGTTCCGCATCTGCTTTGCCTGGTAGTCCTGGACGAGGTATTGAATGTTAGCTTGATAATAATGGTTTGTATTTTTATAACCTGGGTATAATTTCTTTATGGCCACAATGAACGCATCCCAATCAGCAGGAGCGGCCATTGCTTCCGGAAGGGTCTGCCACAATTCGACTTCATCTAGTGCGGCATACCGAAGGGCCGCTTTTATTTTTCTTGCTTCATTAAGGGCGGCGGCGTCACCAAGGTACTCGATGTCTTCTAAGTATCTAGGAAGCTCGGAAGGAGACTTCCCGTCAAATTTCGGGGCATTAGGGGTTCCGTGAAGGGGCATTTGGATCGGTTGTGCCATTGGTAATGGTGGGATCTGTTGAGGGTTAGCGGATGGTACAACCGGGTTAGGATCAGGTAAGGCCAGGAAAAACGGCAAAATGGGAGATAAAACCGAAGAGGATGAAGAGGATGAAGAGGATGAAGTACATAGTGAGGAATACTGCTCTGAATGGGGTTCAAACGGGCAGGTACTGAAGTCAAAGAGAAAAAATAGAGAAAGGGAAGGGGTCGGGTTAAGTAATGGAGGTGAAAGCGGGGATGACTCGGAAGTGGAGAGAGATGTTAACAGAGAAAGAGGGACTGAAGCAGGCAAACAGTACTGGGTGGAGAAAGGAGTTTGCTGCAGGGTTGAGTGGATGAAAGCACCCGGAATAAAAGGTGAGTCAGAAAGCGGGGAGACGGGAGAGTGAAACCGGTTATGTTGAGCTCTTTGTGGGGTAACCGGGATAAGGAGCTCTTTGTGGGGTAACCGGGATAAGGAGCTCGGATTCTGTGGAATGTTCGAGGCAGCGGAAATCGGCTAGGAGATCTTCGATCTCTAATCACTCTGGAGTGGGTCTAAGCGACCTTCTTGTCAACCTGTCAAAACCCCTCGCAGTGGGCTCCAGTTGTAAAACAGTCAGTCAGTGCAGGGTGTGTCAAACCCCAAAAGAAGCTAGGTAAAAACTAGCAAGGACACAGGGTGGTGCAAGATAAGACTGGTCCCAAGGGGCCTGAGGTAGGTTAGTAGTGAGAAGGGTGTGCAAAGACTTTCCCACGGGCAAAACAGTCGATCTGGTTGAACCCAGTCGAAATACAAAGATCCAGATAGACGAAGTTGATTTCCGGTCAAGGACGAGGACTGGATACGAGCAGAAAAGGTGACAAGGTTTTGGACGAGGTTGGGGAAAGAACTTTAGAAGCGTAAAATCGAGCCGGAAAGAAGGTACTGCATTCCCACAAAGGGTACAGATTTTATAGTCCAGGCAACACCCAAGACTTAGTACATATAAGGTAACTACGAGAGGTGCAATCAAAGGCTGTGAAGAAAATAATTGTCACTGTCACGGGTAACAATGTCGCGTAGAAAGAAACAAGAAACCATGCACAAAGGTACGACTCACCCTGTAGTCACGTATAACGACCCTTCAATGGAACAAAGTAAAAATGGTCTAGAACAATCTGGACGGAAGTAAGTGCCACTGGTGATCGGGTGTACAAATAAGGAAATGGGATAAGGTAAGAATGACGTACGAAACAAATGGAACTAGTTACGTTGGGTTAGTCATCGACCAGCTGTGCCTGGGTTGGGACGGACGATCGGAAAGAACAGAACGGAAAGCAGAAACGTACTTATAAGAGTCGGGTCCACTTGGATGGACATGAGGTAGGACGGGAACGTTGCTGAACACCTTGGACAACCTAGAGGGTGCTGGAAAAGGGGAAAAACTCTGTTCTTGGACGTAGAGAGCCTCCAGCTCCTACACCGGGATGATACCACTATCTACTCATCCACTGGACTTTATTCCCGGAACTCATTTTATGCAGAAAAGAGCTGATGCCCTCAATCTAGATCCTACGAATTGGCTTTGGCTGGAAGAACTTAAGCTCGTGTGCTGGATGGTGCACGAGCAGGAGATGGCTTTCGCCTGGACGCTGCTTGAGCGGGGTCAAATGGACCCAAGATACTTCCCACCCATAAAGATTCCAACAGTGCCCCACACTGCCTGGGTACTATGCAACATTCCCGTTCCCCCCACTATGTGGACCGAAACGGTAAAGATCATCAAGGACCGGATCACATCCGGGGTCTACAAACTGTCCACATCCACGTACTGTTCCTGCTGGTTTTGTGTCCTCAAAGGGGACAATAAATCCCTCTGCCTCGTCCATGATCTACAGCCCCTCAATGCTGTCACAATCTGCCACTCCTCCACCCCTCCATTCGTCGAACACTTCGCAGAATCGTTTGCCAGATACGTGGTATACGGAATGATGGACCTTTTTGCCGGATACGATCAGTAACCCCTCCACCAAGACTCCCAGGATTTGACGACCTTCAGCAGTCTGATGGGTCCCCACTGCCTCACCACTGTTCCGATGGGATACACAAATGCCATCCAAATATACCAGGCTGACATCTCGTTCATCCTCCAAGACGAGATTCCTCAATATACCTACCCGTTCATCGACGACCTCCCGGTCAAAGGGGTCGTGAGTTGCTACCAGGATCCAGATGGTACTTACAAGACCATCCTGGAAAATCTGGGGATCTGCTGCTTCATATGGGAGCACCTACAGAACGTCCACCGGATACTACAGAGGCTGAAACTTGTTAACATTACTGTGTCCGCCAAGAAATTCGTTCTCACCACACCGGATGCTATTATCGTCGGCCACAAGTGTACCTTTAACAGCCGCATCCCCCACGACAAGAAGGTGGAGAAAATCTGCGACTGGCCAGATTGCCAGAATATCACTCAAGTATGCAGATTTCTAGGTGTGTGTGGAGTTCTTCGGATTTTTATCAAGGACTTTGCATCCATTGCTTGGCCGTTTGTCAATTTGATCCAGAAAGGGGTTCCATTCGCTTGGAAGGAGCCACACAGAATTGCAATGCAGTGTCTAAAGGATGCGATCTGCCTCTCCCCTGCGCTGCAACGTTTGGACTACGAATCCAGACAGGAAGTGATTCTGGCTGTTGATACCTCCCTGATTGCAGTCAGGTATATTTTGTTGCAGGAGGGAGACGACGGGAAACGATATCTGAATCGCTTCAGATCATTGACCTTGACCGATGTCGAGAGCCGGTATTCCCAAGCCAAGCTCGAGCTGTACGGGTTGTTCTGGGCTCTCCGGGCTGTCCAGATTTTTATCTTCGGGGTTGCTAATCTAACAGTGGAAATGGATGCCAAGTATGTAAAGGGGATGATCAACAATCACGACCTCCAGCCAAACGTGACCATCAATCGCTGGATCATGGGTATTCTGTTATTCAATTTCTGTCTCGTGCACATCCCTGCTACCCATTATACTGGAGCGGATGGACTCTCATGTCGACCACCATTCGAGAATGACCTCCCCGAGACAGATGATTTCGAGGATTGGCTTGACAGTGCTTATTCCTTTTCAATTTCCCTACTCAACAACTGTCTTTCTCTACCCGGCAGATCCACTAACATCTCTACCTGGCAGATCCGCTAACATCTCTAGGTACTCCAACCGCGTCCCACCACACTGATTTGTTTCCATCCTTCTCTCTACACCCATGCCCGATGACGGTGACCCGGAGCTACCACGTTCACCAAAGGCAGTTGCTAAAGATACCTGGGTCAACCAGATTCGCGAATTTCTCGATTTCCACATTCGCCCTTCTAACCTCATAGATGCAGAGTTGACCTCCTTTGTCAATGCTGCCACCCGCTTCTTCCTCCTCAACGGATCCTTGTATCGTCAGGAACCACATGGACGTCATCAGCTCATTGTCCTGGTCGGGTGTCAATATGGACTCATCTGAGAGGCCTATGATGACCTTGGTCACAAGGATGTGTTCTCCGTCCGCACACGCCTACTGCTGTGTTTTTGGTGGCCAATGTTGGTCGACGATGTCAAGTGGTACACCAAAACTTGCCACGAGTGTTAGATGCGGCAGACAAGGAAGCTGCACGTTCTGCCTACCATGCTGGTTGTAGGAGGTTTGTTCCACAAAGCGCACATCGATACTATGGTGATGCCGTGATCTGGTGGCTACTATTTCATTGTCCAAGCCCGGTGTGCTCTTACCCCTTATCCGAAGTGGTGGATGTTGCGATTCGAGAATGCATCTGCGCTCGTGTTGTCTTCTTTCTAGATAAGATCAGTAGAAACGCTAAGAAAACATTTACCAGACAACTAAATCTTATCTCCACAGATAGTAAATCTAAAGCAAGGTAAAGAGAGTACTCTTCCCTGGTCAAGTTGGTACTAGAAACAAGTATTAATCTCGTAGAAAGGGGTTGACTATCAGGCATGTGGTTCGTTCATCAATCGTCAATGAGGTTGAGAGTGATTGGGAATTCAGTAACACGTTGAGGGTCTGGGTTTCTGTTGGGGTGGTGTACGAAATGTACTATTGTTAGTGGGGAAATGATCTAGACAACTCTTGAATTGCTAGGAAGGGAATACTCTTGTAGTGACTATGGTTACTTCCCTAGGATATGCTTTCAATGGGCCTCTAATTAGCTCCTATCGATTAGGAATGCTCAATTGGGTAGGTAGCGTAAATATACGCTGTACTCTCGCTACTGATTCACACACGTCTCTTAGTCACACAAAACAGTCTTTCCTAAACTAATTCTATTATGCACTAAGGAGTTGGAAATCAGCTTCAAATGCTCTGCTCGACCCTTTCCCAGGGTACTAATGAACTATTAGGTTCCCCTACTAGCTAGGGATCTATTCCCTTTAGTTGCCCACTCTAGGGTTTTCTCCCTAAAGGTGTCCTAACTGTCCCTATCCTAAGGGATTCAGTATACTCCTACCTTGGGTCTAAGTAGTTCTATTTATAGCGTGGGAAACTTCTCTACACAGCCTCACTGTTTGTTTGTAGAGGGGTGCACTTGTGAGCACTTGTTGGTTGAGATTTACTCAAATAGGAACCTTTTTCCTAAAAGAGGAAACCTGCCAAATGGGGCTGAATCGCGCTCCTTATACAGTAGTTTACATGTGGCTGTGCTACCTTCGGTTCCAAGGTGGCTGTGCCAAAATATGACTCATACTGACTCATATTGACTCACTTTAACTCAACCTGTCAGAAAATGACTAGCAATCGTTAAAACTAGCCTTTGGCTTGGCAATGACTCATGCTGACTCATTGCGACTCATTATGACTCATTATGACTCATGCTGTGCAGGTCACATGATCATTTTGCCAGTCTAGGGGCAGTGCTTTGCTTGGTTCTCATTTGACTCACTTTGATTCAATATGACTCAACGCTGTGCACAGTCACATGATCTGAGTCAGGTGATTCGCAACTGAGGTCACATGCTCCAATTGCTTCTCTGACACTTGGCTAAGTACTAAAGGGTAAAAGAGATATTAAGAAAATGAGTAGCTATGTAGTTGTAGGTAGTAATAACGGTGTGTTGGAAGAAATCATTTTATTTCTCTGCAACCTGGGAATGAACAAATAAGGGAAAGTAGAGGCACATACTAGACACTATGGTCTATATGTCCCTCAATTAGCTAAGCATTTGGACCGTGGGAATATAGTGAAAACTCAAATCTCGGGTCAAATGTTTAGCATCAGATATACAATAACTAAGTATTCACATCCAAACACTTTGGTACAGGTCAGCATCTGTCATTTTCGAGGACATTCTCTGTCGATGGGGAGCTGTTTCTGAACTCATTACTAACGGCATATATACAGGCTTCTGATATCCTCGCCAACCAGTATGGCATCTGACACATCCAGATCTCTCCTTACAACTCCCAGGCAAACAGCGTGGTTGAACGGCGTCACTTCAATGTCTGGGAGGCCATCGTCAAAAGTACCCAGGGGGGAGAGACTCGCTGGTCATTCGCAGCTCACTCGATTTTCTGGGCAGAACGGGTAACTATTCTAAAGTCTACCGGACTTTCGCCATACTTTATGGTGCATGGCATTGAGCCTCTATTCCCATTTGACCTAGCAGAGGCAACCTTTCTCGTTCCCGCTCCGACCACTGATCGTACTTCCAGATCCAACCTGATCTCTTGGCATGCCTGCCAACTCCAAAAGTGGGTGGAAGATATAGATACCATTCAGGAAAGAGTACTCCTGTCACAGTTTGCATCCATCAAACACTTCGAGGCGCAGTTCAAGAACCAGATCTAGGACCATGACATCCAGCCGGGGAGTCTTGTCTTGGTCCAGAATACTCAGGTTGAGAAGGAGTTGAACCAGAAGACAAAGCTGAGGTACCTGGGCCCAATGGTGGTTCTTTGAAGGACTACTGGGAGTTTGTACCTGCTGGCAGAGTTGGACAGGTCGATCTCAAGGCTCAGGTATGCAGCCTTTCAGTTGCTGCCGTACTTTCCAAGGGTAAAGATCGCCATTCTGGTCACAGAACTAACCTGATTGGATGACAAGGAGCTAGATGACCACGATGTTGAGGAAGATGTCGAGTATGAGGAAGATACAGGCGACGCAGTCCAAGACGACTAGCATGGCAAAAGCCTGGACGATCCCATTTCACCTTATCCGTCCATATCCGTTCCATCCTGGGTTTCAGCCGGAACCCTCTGTTTCACTCCAGTATTCATCTGGTGACACCTCACTCTCTATTTTTTCCGTGCATAAACGAATAGAAGTACTTCATCTCCATTATTCTCATCGAACTAAAAAGAAAAACAGACAAAAGACAAAAACATATCCGTTTTCCTTTCTCTGTCAATGTTTCAACAAACTTACCACATAGACTTTCATATTCTAACGCGCAACGAGACGCGCACATATTGTTACCAACTTTTCTTTCTACCATCCTGGTGTGATCCGGTATAGACTTTGGGTATCTGTGCAAGAATAGATGTGATAGACGAACAAAGAAGACAAGCCGAGTACAATCTCGCAACCCGGTGTCGTTTCCACCCTTATTTCTATTTCTTTTCCATCGCTATCACCTTCTTATATTACCGTTTCACTTTTACTTAGGGGTCACACTCGGACACGGACATGGACACGGACACGGACACAGATGCGATTGGAATTCAGACAAAATACAAGTATACTGCAGGTTACAATATGTACAGAAAGATGACTGGCTCGGTTAAAGCTCCTCCAAGAGCGCCTCCATCTCCTTTATCTCTAGCTGCTGTGAGCTGATGTACATCTCGGCAACCTTGGCGTGGGCTTGCAGCTGGGTTAGGAAACTGAGCATTCCATGCATCTTCGTCCACATAGTCAGCAATGCCAGCTTCATAGTTTCGACGGCCGTGTGCCGGGCTGGGTCGGACAGTTTCGCCTTCTTGCGAGGCGTCGCATTGTTGTCCTCGTGGTCGGAGTCGGGCTTGGGCGACGGAGAGAACCTGAAGAAGTTGGGTACATCGGCTTCTACTTGGGAAGATGAGGTGACCGGTGCCTTACGCATGGGAATCACCATGCGGGCATTATTACGGACTGAAGAGCAGATCAGAAGATACTTACGGGTTTGGAAACCAAACTCTTACCCAGCCTTGGACGGACCTTCTCCTTCCCCTTTGCCTTTGGGCCCGCGATGGCCGCTGTGTCCTTCCTCCCCCTTCCTGCCTTGCCCTTGGACTTCCCACACTTCATCTTCAGCTGGATGCACAACTTATAGGTGCAATCCGGCAACCCGGTACATACCCATCCGCCTCATTGGCACGGCTCACACGGAGGATCGTGTGTCACTGTCTTTGAGCCGGCTTGTGCCCTCAACGGCTTTGGGGCCATGACTTCAACGACGTCCTCCTCTTCATCCTCTTTCTCGTCCACTACCACCTAGCGGGAGACACACTATATGGTGTTAGCTTCTAGTCCATTACACCAAAACGTTCTACTTACCTTCTGCTTCTGGCCTGCACTAGACACTAAGTCTTGCTCCTCGCTGGGCAACTTGGTCGTGGGCGGCTCGTTAGCCGACTCTCAAACTGGGCTGGATACCTTTGACCCAACCGCCTGCTCTGCCTTGGGAATCAGCTCCTGCTCACCCAAGCCCACTGCCTTTGCCATCTGAGCTAGGGCTGCCTTTGCAGCTCGTGCTGCCGTTTCTGCGAGTTCCTCTTCTTGTCATTTCCAGAGAGCTGCTGTGCCCAGCCACCAACGCGAGAGTGCATTCACCTCCTGCATGCGGGAGAGGAGTTCTGCCTCAAGGGCAGTATCCACACCGTATTCCTGTGCATGTTGGAATGACACGTGGACTTGACTCTGCATCCGTCATTAGAACCCAGATACTGCGACTGAAAAAGGGACTTACCAAGAGCTTCTGCCATCTCGCACATCATATTTCTTGATCTTCCGCTAAGTTGTCTTGATCAGCGGGGACCGACCACAACATGCCATCCAACTGAATCTTCAGTTCCACAACTTCCTTGATGGCATCCACCTTGGCAGGGTCAGCCGAGGGAACCTTGCCGAGAGCAATGATGTCTTCAAAGGGGGTGAGAGACATGGGAGAATATGAGAGACGGAAGTGGGAATGGAATATGAGGGGTGAACGGGTTGGTGAACGGCCGCGTTTTATATGAACTCACGCTATTGTCCACAGTTTTCAAACTCAGCAGTCAACAAGGTCACGTGACTGACTGGGGACAGTCAGAATCAAAGTACCCCAGGGATGTAGGAGCTGGAGGCTCTCTACGTCCGTATACAGAGTTTTTCCCCTTTTCCAGCACCCTCTAGGTTGTCCAAGCTGTCCAGCAACGTTCCCGTCCTACCCCGTGTCCATCTGAGTGGACCCGACCTTTATAAGTACGTTTCCGCTTTCCGTTCCGTTCTTTCCGATCGTCCGTCCCAACCCGGGCATGGCCGGTCGATGACTAACACGATATAACCAGCTCGTTGCGTTTCGTACGTCATTCTTACTTTATCCTGTTTCCTTATTTGTATACCTGATCACCGGCGGCACTTACTTCCGTCCGGATCGTTCTAGACCACTTTTACTTCGTTCCATGGAAGGGTCGCCGTATGCGACTACAGGGTGATTCGTATCTTTTCATATGGTTTCCTGTCTCTTTCTACGCGACATTGTTACCCGTGACAGCGAAGATTATTTTCTTCACAGCCTTTGACCGTGCTTTTCGTAGTTACCTTATATGTACTAAGTCTTGGGAGTTGCCCGGACTATAAAAACTGTACCCTTTGCGGGAATGCAGTACCTTCTTTACGGCTCGATCTTACGATTCTAAGTCTTCCTCCGACCTCGTTCAAAACTTCGTCACCTTTCCCGCTCGTATCCGGTCCTCGTCCTTGACCGGAAAACCACTTCGTCTCTCCAGATCTTTGTATTTCGACCGGGTTCATCTGGATTTGTTTTCTCGCCCACGGGAAAGTCTTCGCATACCCTTCTCACCACTAACCTACCTCAGGCCCCTTGGGATGAGTATTATCTCGCACCACCCTGTGTCTTTGCTAGTTTTGCCTAGCTTCTTTTGGGGTTTGACACACCCTACACTGACTATCTGTTTTACAGCGGATACTTAGTTATTGTATATGTGACACTAGACATTTGACCCGAGATTTAAGTTTTCACCTTATTCCCACAGTCCAAATGCTTAGCTAATTGAGGGGCATATAGACCATAGTGTCTAGTATGTACCCCTATTTTCCCTTATTTGTTCATTGACAGGTTGTGGAGAAATAAAATGATTTCTCCCAACACACTTTTATTACTACCTACAACTACATAGCTACTTATTTTCTTAATATCTCTTTTACCCTTTAGTACTTAGCCAAGTGTCAGAGAAGCAAATGGAGCATGTGACCTCAGTTGAGAATCACCTGACTCAGATCATGTGACTGTGCACAGCATGAGTCATAATAAGTCATATTGAGTCAAAGTGAGTCAAATGAGGACCAAGTAAAGCACTGCCCCTAGACTGGAAAAATGATCATGTGACCTGCACAGCATGAGTCATAATGAGTCATAATGAGTCACAATGAGTCAGCATGAGTCATTGCCAAGC
>JBBPRB010000154.1:0-24188 GCA_038092815.1 Hortiboletus rubellus
AGCCATTAAAAAAAATGCGACATCAGGATGAGGAACGTAATAATCTACCTTAGTACGTATGTGCGATGTCCCATGCAAGTCCGTTCGAAATGTCTATGAAAAATCCCCAAGACAAGATGTACAAGCGAAAAAAAGGGAAGGGCACGCCTAGTCCCAGACTCTGCGCAGCGTGGTGAACCCTGAGAGGAAAACGACAAGCAAGGTGGTGAGGAGAGCGATTGACGCGGGATGAGCCTTGAATTGTTCGAGTGCACCTCCACAACCCGCACACTGCCAGCCTGAAGAGGGAACAAATCGGTCGGATGGGAGGGAGGACAGGATAAAAGTGACATACCACTTGCTAGTGGTGTGTACGGCTGCGGGGTATACAGCGCAAACCGAAGTTGGCTGTTTGGTGCAAGGTACCCAGGAGTTGCAGCCGCGCTGGGACCGCCTGGACCGAATACGAGGAGGGTATAGTCTGCCTGTGCGAGAGGCAGGTTGGGGTTGGCGGTCTGGTAACCATATGGATACCACACGACGCTTTGTGCGTTGCCTGCAATCACGCCGTTCGATGGGCCTACAGGATATGTGTTTCCGTTTTCGCAGGCGGCGGATACGGTTATGGCGCTGGGAGCGACCGCGAGGTAGCTGAAGTTCCAGCCAAAGGTGACATATTCACCGGGTGCAATCTTGTAGTAGGAGGTGGATTGGAGTGGGGGTTGGGTGAAGACAATCTCTCCTGGGTTTCCATTGGCAGCGACGGTGGAGACGGCAGTTGCGTTTGGGTTATACCCGGGGCCACCTGTGATGCCAAAGACCTGGGATGCAGAGCCGGTAGCGGAAGCAGTGGTGGCGGCATTTGAGGCTGAGGAGACGGACGCAACAGTGGTCTGTTGTTGTCTGCGGTCGATGGCCATGGGGGGGATAAGGAGGGGACGACGAGGACGTGGATGGAACCGACTCGGCTGTCAGCCTCACTGTCACACACTCTTTTTGGAGGTCACGCAACAACGCCGCGCCAAACGCCGAAAACCACGCTTCGCTTCTGACACAACAAATGGACGATTTGATCGTGGAGGAAGACAAGAGACGCCTCGAACCCGAGGCAACCCACGAGGAGGATACACAACCTGATCCTGACGAGGAACTCATGCTAGACAGGGGGAATGGGAGAGTTTGGTTAGTCAAGGTGGGCATTCATCCTGAACACAAAGCCTCGAAGCCTCGTTATCTCGCCACGCGCCTTACCCATTGTAAAAGATACCCAAGCATTTGATGGCACGATGGGCAGCTATTGACAAAGAGGACGTCCACCTTGCCACAATACGTATCTATCAAAATGCTGTCAGCTCCACGGGACGGTCACCGCGCATTTTCCTCTTTCTGCCACCTGATCCCAACGACCCGACCCCCCGTGCGGCAGATCTACCTTCCTTTCCCCCGGATGCCGCATACATACCTGCTGGAGAGAACGGTGTCCATGTGGATAAATATGAGTTGGATATGGTGAATGAAGCTGTAGAAAACCAACTCGTTGTTGCCGAGCGTCCCAAGGACCCTGCTCCTCCTCCGCCAGGAACAGCCGCAGCGCATACATATAATCCTCGCGCACGGACAACAATTCTGACAGGTCGTATCAAGCACGAGTGCGGTTTGAGGCCGCTTTTCAACGAATCATACAGGCGACAAATGCGGGAGAGAAGTCGTGCATATAATACCCCACGAAGACAAATTCGCATGATTGAAGAGGCGGGCCTCAGCGGTGGCCGTGGCGGAATTAACAGGCTGAGCAGTGGTGTGGCCACGGGCTCGTTTGCTGATATGATTGTTAGCGTCCGTTTTCACGGCATAGGGAAACAACTCACGATTCTGATCAGAAAACAAAACCAAAACCCGTCAAAGGTACCTTCGAACGCATGGCCCGTCTACCGCGGAATCAGTTGCTGGATTTGTTGTTTCAACTTTTCCGCGAGCAACCGCGTTGGAGTTTTAAACCTCTGAGGGAGCGGACCCAGCAGCCCGAGGTTTACCTTAAAGAGATACTGAACGAGATCGCCATCCTCCATCGCAGCGGAGAGCACAATGGTATGTGGGAACTTTCGGAAATCTTTGCCAGGGAAGGGGTTCGTGTAGTAATGCATCATATCTTTGTTCTTCGGCTGAGTTATCCATTACTCTAGGTCAAAGCAGAAAATGTTCCTGGTCCGAGCTCTGAGGCGAATGGTGACGTGGCAATGGAGGATTATGACGAGGATGATGATGATGATGATGACGACATGGAGGAAGTTTCATAACTTCACAAATGGTATGACATTGCATCGTGCGTAGTATCCATCTTTGACGAGTCCGATGCGTCAAGATGTCTAGGTCGCTCACAAGAGGAGTCACCGAAATTCTCGACACATCGCCAGTTGACTGGGTCATCAGCCGTCGTAAACTCATTTTGACGTCTACTATACTCACTCTATTTGAGGGCAGTATATGGTATGTACTCTATGTGTGGCTTTCCTTGCTTTTCGGATCTGACCCACATGTGCCGTGTAAATACTTTGAGTAGTGTACATAGACTATACGATGCCAACATGTCTCTATGTGCACTGGTGACTGTAGAGCGTTTGGGAAACATCCTGCCAACACCTGGAACCCGGCGAGTAGAAGATTTTGACAAGTATGGATGAGCCCCTATTTCCATGTGTCATACAACATCCCCTATTACTTTGGTTCCGAATCGTTGACAGTGTCGTAAAACTCTTTTGCGATACGAAGTTGTGCTTGTCTCCCCGTCTCGTTCGGCAGATCAGGAATGCCTCTAATGACGAGGTACTTGCGGCCCGTCAGGATCTCGGACGTGACCCTGAATGGATCCACGTCCGCGCTCGCCGTATTCAACGTAGCATGCGAGCCCGTCACGACACCCCCGGCCTCCTGGGCAATGACTATCCCAGCCTGTACCAAGTCTGATCAGCAGGCTATAAGCAACTTAATCACCCTTACTCACGCATACGTCCCACGGCCTAGGCAGGTCGATCCATCAGCAACGACCATCTCGCTCAAACCAGACAAACGTGCTTACCAGCATCCAATCTCCCTGAATGACGCCCCATATCAGCATCCAGATGACAGACGACCGACAGAAGAGCCTCACCAGTACATGTCCAGCGCACCCTGCGCCACCATCGAAAAGTTGAGCGCAGCACTCCCCATCGAACGGAGAGACTGAACCATCCTTCCTCCCGGAATCGAACTATCTCCGGCAAGCTTGAGAAACGAGCCTACTTTGTCGTTGATAGCAGGGGTTCCTCGGTCGGAACCCCACTCGACGGCTGGGACGATCGGTCAGGTGGATTGAAAGCCTAGTGATGGTGGGAGACGGTACCAATTTGGGCCTTGGATAGGGAGGGGAGGGGCTTTGGGGATGCAAGGGGGAGCTTTTGAGGTTGACCGGTGCCTCGCGTGAGGTACGAGCCCTGGCCTTCGATCCCCGTGTACTGCAGGTCCATCAACTCCCTGATCGTAACAAAAGTGGAGCACGGAGAGCGTCTCACCAGATACTCAATGAATGGATTGTACACGACGCCGAGGACCGGGCGTTTTTGGTAGATCAGACCGAGAGAGATGCAGCAGAACGGAAAGCCGTGCACGAAATTCGTAGTGCCGTCTGTGATGCAGATGAGATTGACGCCATGTAGTGAGCGGTAGAGTGTACGTACCAATGGGATCCACACAAAACGTCGGTTCATCAGTTATCACCGGGTGCGATCCACCGGAAAAGGACTCTTCGCCGATGCTATCATCGAGCATGTGAAGTGCGTTCGCGAACGCCAGAAATGTCACGTACAACTTGAAGGCGGGATAGGCTTTCTTGATCTCGCCCATGACCAAATTCTCGACGGCGACGTCGTACTGCGTTACCAGATCGACCGAGTTCTTTTTCTCATTGACATCGGAGGAAGCCTGGATCGCCTGGGATCCTTCAAGAATTAGTGTACCTGCGGTGCGTGCGAGGCTGACGGTGAAGGCGAGGATCGAGCGCAGCTCAGCGGGTTCCAAAGTGGTCGACATGGTGGACGATAAGAGAGATCGATTATCCGCGGGAAAGGGTAGTCACCCGACACCGCTCGAACGTTGTTCATTTGATGGCACCTCATGAACGTGCGGGCCATCTTACTCCAACTCACAGTATCAGCCTTGTTTCCTGGGAAATGGTATCTAGAGTGTCTCTTCTATCGCCGCCTTCAGCCACGCAACATCGGGGCCGTATTCCCAACTGTCTCGTAAAATTCCTTGGCGAGACGTAACTGTGTTTCCCTGCCACTCTCACATTGCGTCTCCGGGATGGCTCTGACGACCAGGAACTCACGGCCCATCAAAACATCCGCCGTCAATGTGAACGGATCAGCGTGTCGGCGTTCCGACGCGAGGAGAGAACGGGACGTCACACCGCCACCCGCTTCTTGTATGATCACAATGGCGGCCTGGGCTACATTCAAACATCGTGGCATGTAGACACGTCGTATACTCACACAGACATCCCAGGGCCTAAATCGTCACCTCATTCAGCCGTTGATTGCACAACACCGCTGACGAATGCTTGCTTACCAACATCCGATCTCCCTGGTTCACGCATTAGTTGGGGCGGAATGGATGTTGACAAGGGGCACTCACCAACAAACGTCGATCGCGCCCTGGGCAACCAGGCAAAAGTTGAGCGCGCCACTTCCCGTCGTCCGAAGCGAGTGTGCCATCCGTCCACGGTCCACAATAGCAGGATCTGCTACCAGGCGTAGATACGCATCGCATTTCAGCTCGATCACGGGTGTGGCCCGGTCGGAGCCCCATTCGATGTCTAGAACCTTCGAGATATACAATGTGATATACGATGGATGGGAAAAGTACCGATGAGCGCTTTCGACAGAGAGGGAAGTGGTTTCGGAGCGGCCAGCGGCAGTTTCATTGGCTGACCAGAACCACGGGTGAGATAGGATCCCTGGCCTTCGACCGCTGTATACTGCACAGACGTTGCTGTGGGCTGGATGGACCAGGATGGTACAGCAAGATCACGCACCAAGTGGTCCAAGAACGGGTTGTAGACGACACCCAGGACAGCCCGTTTCTTATGGATGAGGCCGAGTGAGATGCAACAGAACGGGAACCCGTGGACGAAGTTGGTGGTGCCATCTAGAGATGCTCGACGTCTGAACGTTAACTTCCGCACAAGCAAAGAGCGTCTCACCAATGGGATCAACGCAGAACGTGGGGTCATCCGTCAGTGCTGTACGCATCCCAGAAGCGTACGACTCTTCCCCGATGCTGAGAGCAACACGACGCGCAGACGCAAAATATCGTAGAATCGCCTTGCACCTCGAAACGGAGCGCTCACAATCGGAAGTTCGGGTACGCGTTCTTGATCTCGGTCATGACGAGGTTCTCGACGGCGACGTCGTACTCTGTCACGAGATCTGCAGAATTTTTCTTCTCATCGATGAAGGAAGCGGATTGGATGGCTTTGGAGCCTTCCAAAATGATGGTCCCGGCAAGCCGTGCTAGACTGACCGTGAAGACAAGAATCGAACGCAGTTCAGCTGGTGTGGTAGCCATGGCACAAGATGAGTGCGTAAAAGGAAGGTTCTTCCCATCACCCAACCACGACGCGCGTCGAGATGGCGGCGTCATGGCTCGACATTGCAAGCTACCTTCAACATGTTCTTGACGCGCTCAGAGTACGGTAAGAGAACCACACGCCACACGCCCACATCGATCACCTCACCGCGTACCCCCTTCTAGATCGCGGTGTAAACACCTTCTCTCCTGAAGGCCGATTGTTCCAGGGTAAGCGTCCTCTTCACGACACACCCGCCCTAACCAAAGATCCAGTCGAATATGCCATCGAGGCTATCAAAGTAAGCCGTCCCCATCCCTCTACTGCCACCCGCACTGACATCCCCACCCCGCAGCTCGGCTCGACCACCGTCGGCGTCTGCACCCCCGAAGGCGTCGTCCTCGCCGTCGAGAAACGCGTCCAATCCCCGCTCCTCGAATCCAGCTCCATCGAAAAGATCATGGAAATCGACTGTCACCTCGGATGTGCCATGTCCGGCCTCACCGCCGACGCACGCACCATGATCGACCACGCACGCGTCACCGCACAAAACCACACCTTCACGTATGACGAACGGATCAAGGTCGAGAGCGTCACGCAGGCCGTGTGTGACCTCGCGCTTAGGTTCGGTGAGAGCGTGCACGACGAGGAGGCTATGATGAGTCGACCATTTGGCGTGGCATTGTTGATTGCGGGCATTGACGAGGCCGGACCGCAATTGTGAGTGCCGAGCGCGACGTGTCTTTTTAGGGTGGGGTGATGTTGATCGGATATGCGTGCCTTTACTAGATACCACACGGATCCTTCCGGGACGTTTATGCGATACGATGCAAAAGCGATTGGCTCTGGTTCAGAGGCTGCACAAAGCGAGCTTCAGGACAAGTGGTACAAGGTAGTCGTCCCGCTGCATTAACATGTTGCTTAGCTGACATCGTCCTAGCAAATCACCCTTCTGGAGGCCCAAAAGCTGACGCTGCAGGTACTGAAGCAAGTAATGGAGGAGAAGCTCGAACATCACAACGTCCAGCTCGCACAAGTCACACCTGGAAAAGGGTTTGAGATCTTAGACGAGGTGAAGCTGAAGGAAATAATCGACGCAATGTAACAGTATCAATGGAATGTATATTCTACCTTGTGCTCATTATCCTCATTCACGGCGCCTCGTCAAGAAGTTCTATGGGGCATCAGGGAATTACTGATACTACTCCAGTGTCTATGTAATGCATGGCCATCGGAACAAGGAATTATCAACTAATAGATAGGTATACATATGGATGGCCAAAATGAGCGAGTGGGCAACACATTAAAAAGGACAGTGTAAGTCGTTTCGTTTGAATGAAGAAGTGCATGAAATATATACGAGCCCAGAGAAACAAATTATAGTATATCGTGTTATAAGATGCAAAAACCACGGTTACGAATGAGTCCGACAATGGTGAAATGAAGCGGGATACGAGGTTTTACATGAGCTGCACGCTCTTTAGGTTGGCTGTGATGATAATTTCTCGTACTGCACACATCTCATTGTCAGCACAGCGAGTGGTGGGTCCCCCGTACTCACCTCTTTGCATGATCGTAGCAGTCCGTCTGGTATCTGTGACAGAGGTAAAGTGTACTGAGGTGCTATCAGACAGAAGGTGTACGGGTGATAGTGTGACCTCACTCTTGAGTTCTCTAGACTTGCTCACAGAAAATTCTTGGTGTATAACCGAAAACTTATTCTGAAAGTCTGAAAAAATGTGAATGTATTGCCGTGGTAGAAGAAGCAACGACTCACATCTCGACACGCTCTCGAAGTCGTTAGGCCTATCGCCATATTGCATTAAGTGGTCTTTAAGGCGGACACCAGCCTTCAGTTTTGCCTGGGAACGAATGTCCATCAGCGGTGAAATGTGAGATCTGGAAATAATTACCTGCAAAAGATCGATTTTATTTAGGAAAAGTATGATGCTGACGTCCATCAACAGCTTGTTGGAAACAAGAGATCTCCACAGCAGAAACGAATCTTCTAGCCGATTCACTCTGGGATCCTACACGCGAGGTACCGTAAGTAGGAGGGAACACCCAAAGGTGTTCTACCCTACCTCTACAAGGACCTGATCGAATGCCGAGATTGGCGCCAAAAATATGATCGCGTTCACTGATCGTAGATAAGATCAGAAGGTAAAAATTACGTTGTTCCACGGCCTACCGTCCTCGAAATATGGGGCCCAGGCATGGCGTTGATTGCGCGCGCCACCGACATCATATACTTTCCAGTCAACGTTAACCCGTGGAGGATCGGGAATTGAAAAGGTATATTCAACAACACCCAGAGTTTTCAAGCGGGCCTTCAAAACGTCCTCTGAGGGATAGCTGAGTCTCGCTACATGGTCATTTTTCGAAAAGAGGCACGCACGGTCGGTCGGGAAGTATCTCAGAGCAGTTATGCGGGTGATCTCATCCAAGAAACTGGTGAAATGAAATTAGTGGGCGCCAGACAATGAAAATGCAGACGGTATCACTTACAAACCACCACTTTCTTCTACTCTTAGCTCCTTTTCACGTAGTCGTTGCTTGACGCTGGTATCTTTCCAAAGAGCTAGCATTGCTTGGGCACATGCATTGAGTACATGAACGGGATCTGATGGGTCGTCCCACCATCCCTCGATCTCGTTTGTATGGGCACTTTTTGGGCTTTTGATTTTATTACCGAGAGAAAAGGCCTTCTTCCAATTAGACCTATAGTGAACGCTGACTTCGGACTGCTTCGATTTGGAAGAGCCGTTGCTCGAGGCTCCGGGGGACGATGTGGGTGACGCGGGAGAAAGAGGGAAAGAGGGCTGACGAGGAGGGATGGTGATGACAGGAGCTGGACGCCCGTTCTTGGTGACCGTACCTTGACTGGCGGTTGTATTGCTCCAGTCAGGTCTCGCAGGAGGCGTTCGTGTCGGTTCGTCTTCATCTGGCGAAGAGAGCATTCGTATTAGGCGTTCCTCCAGCTCCTTGAGAGGCTCAAGTGCCCGTCGGTACTGCTCGTATTCGGCAACCCGGGTACTCTGACGTCTATGTCTCGGACGCGACGTGCAATCAAGTTCATCGCGGTCATCATCCTCACTGTCTGGGGATATGGCGTCCAAAATCCTAAAGGGATATCAATAACTGAACAGATAAAGCGAGGGGTGTACCTGCCTGCGAACGGAACGGACGAGATTCAGGTATATTACAGCACGCCACGCTATACGATCAGCATGGAATGCGGCTGGGGCATGCATTAATTGGAATTCTGCATCTGTCGTGAGCATCCGTCTCACAGGAGATGAGGTGGAGAAGACAAAAGGACAACGATATCATGAATCCAAAAAAGGAAGTATTTCTCGCTCATAGGGCCGTTTGGGCGCAGTCTCAGCTCTGTTCTCCGGGTTCGGCGCTCACATGCCACGGGCCAGCTGACAGAGACGAAGTAACCGGAACAAGGAGCGTGTTATACAAGGGAAATACAACGGAAGTGTGAAAGGAGCCAAGTTCCAGAGGTACTCACGCTTGAGCGTTGTGCTCTTGCCGCTCTCGCTCTGACCGAGGAGCAGTATCTTGATCTCTTGTTTCATCCGCTTCTCCTTCCTCTCCTGTCTGAGCATTTCGTCGATGCCATCGCTAACACGCTTTGCTTCGAACTCGGCGACGAGCCTGCGGTCGCGATCTGCGGGAGACTCGTTTGGGGGAGGCTGAAGCACGGCCCAGAAGGGATCGGACATGGATCTGCGGCGGTTCGGGACGAGGGGGACGTTCATCGTCGTTGGCGACGGTGAGCACGAGGAGGAGAGGGAGGGGGAGCGAGACGCTCTTGGGTGGGGTTGGGAAGACGAGGGGAAATAAGGCAGCTGAGAAACAGTCCAAACTGGGATATCATCCACTCACGTGCCACCTCGAATTCAGTGAGTGTCCTTGGACTGCGCCGCGACTGCCATCGTGCTTGCGTAGCATATTCATATGTATTCTGTTCGCCACTGTTCCAACGCTTAATTCCGGCTATTGTCTTCCCGACACACCCTCCACGTTCAGTTCACGGGCTGCTCATGTCGCAGCTGCCAGTGTTCCGACATCTCAATGGGCGTCCTGCTCCGACTCGGACGTACATTTCCGTGACTACTTCCGGGCGATCGCGTGCGTCGCCATGTGTCAGCTCACCTTTCCTTCCAGGCAGATACCTTTTTCTCGAACAAGCGCTCGCAAACAGATACACTCAGGAGTCACCCCAGAAATGGTCTGCGGGGCCGGCACGGCCATCTGGGCAGGTACAGGTCGATATGCGCACAGCTGCACAGCGAGTATCCAGCGACTTGAAACGTTTTTTTTCAAGTTTCTCCTCGCGCGCAAGTATGTCTAGTGACGACGCTCTGAAACTCGCTTAACAGGTAACGTTACTAGTACCGTTCCTGGTCATTGAAGGACACTGCAATCAGTCTAGTCAATTTTAGGTGCGAACGTTATTGTTCTTACATTGCTTCTAGTCGTCCGACTCGACACCCCTGGGTGCAGCATCTTGGACGGCGGATGTCGATAAATGTTGGTACCCACGAGTTGAAGTACCTGTGTCAGATTGAAACCCTGGCATATCGGACAAGCTCAAAAGGGTCCCCACGCTTCCCAACGAATGCCGTGCATCAAGGTTCATTAAGACTTCCAATCTCCTACGATTAGGTATAATTGTATGGTCCATTTGAGTGGCTTACGACTGACCTTATGTCATGGAACACCTCTTCATGCACCGCGGGACGAGAGAGGCATTAGTTTTGTGTTGTGCCTTGTATCACTGTTTCAGCCTTTCAGGTCCTGGGCCGACTTGAATCGCATGTCTCAACGGAAGTTGGCACATGATCATCGTAATCCGTCCGTTCACGCGGCATGTGTGCGGGGCTCCAGCCCAGACTAAAGGCGGCGATCATACCTGGAAGTATTTTGACAACCCACACTATCCTAAATTATGATGGTTGTCCAGCGTTGACCATGACCTCAATGCCTCGGATTCATCGTTGGTTGAGAATCCTATCGTCGATTCAAGGTCGGCGCACTCTGATCATAGGACAAGTTATGAAACTCGACCTGGTTGGGCTCTGGTAGTATCCTGCATTCTATCGCAGTACACAAAGCACATGACCGGGGTATATGGTTCTTCCGCGGCTTTTATAATGCTCCCTTCCAAGACCGGCCCGCCCACTGACCTCAGTCCCTGTTGTGATATGAACATGTGGTCAGACTTTCCATGCCCATATAGGGCGATAGCTAAGGTGGAGAATTGCCTTGCCTTCTGATTCCCCCGCTCACCTTGCCTTCCCACCAAGGTGTCAGAGTAGCAGATCTGTTATGGCGGAAACAAGTCACGTCCCGACTAATCGGCGAGCTATACTGCTTGCTATTTTCATCGCGTTCGGTATGTTCTAGAGAGACGCACGAGGGTCGCGTGGGTGTTCATACTTGACTCATTTCTCAGGGGGTGATTACTTTCCGCTCATCGTCCAGCATTTGTGAGTCATATCTACCTTGTTGACAACGATGTATGATGCGATGTATTCACCTTTCTAGACTGAGTTCTCCGACAAGGTTTCCTTTTTGGTTACGACATTGGCGTGATCTCAGTAAGGCTCCTTTCGACTTCGTTCAATCTGAGCGTGTGTTCACTCCTTCCAAGGGAATCTTGATCATGCCTGACTTCATACGGCGCTTCGGCCAAGTGGGCTTGGACGGGACATATTACTTGTCCAGTTCACGCCAGAGTATTATAACGTCGCTTCTGTCTGCTGGGTGAGTTTTGTTTGTATGTGCGGAACCCTCTGTTCTTTAATCTCCTGCTCATGTAGGACATTCGTGTAAGAGTTTTCCCCCAGTGTTCCTGCCGTTCGTAGTTTGATGGCGTGATCATGATCCTAGCGGCTCTCTTGCACAAGCATTCACGACAGACAGTATGGGACGACGAGGGTCCATCTTGTTATGGACTGCTATATTTACCATCGGCGTGGCGATCCAAACAGCAACTACGTACTCGATCGTTCAAATTACGATAGGACGGTTCATCGCCGGCCTCGGTGTCGGTGCATTGTCCGGTTTGTCCCCCCCTTGTCCTAAGATCTCACGTTCATTGATCATCCAAAGCCATCGTGCCCCTTTACAACGGCGAGACTGCACCGAAAGCTATTCGTGGAATGATGCTCGTGCTATATCAGCTTCAGATCATCTTTGGTTTATTCCTGAGTTACATCATCGATCTTGGAACACATACCATTACCAACTCGGCTTCTTGGCGTATCCCCGTCGGTTTGCAAATGATATGGGGGTTCATTCTGCTCTCGGGTATCTTCTTTCTGCCCGAATCGCCGTGAGTGGTTTTCTCGCTCTCCTGTATTGCACCATATGACACGCATGTTTGGCGATCGGTGATCTATGAATAGGCGTCATTTATTAGGCGCGGATCGGGCTGAAGAGGCGCGCACTGTGATCGCAGAGCTTAATTCTGTCCCGGTTGACTCCGACGTGGTGGAAGCACACGTTGCTGAACTTGCGGAAGCGATCAGGGCCGAGAACGAAGGCGGCAAGGCAACGTGGGCAGAGTGCTTCTCGACCCGCAATGCCTTGTGGAAGCGGACGGGGAACGGCATGATGTTGCAGTTCATTCAGCAGCTCAACGGACAAAATTTTTATTGTACGTGTTCGAATTGGATATGTTTCGATCGTCCTTAGGGTGATTGATCCTGACGGAACGATAAGATTACTACGGAGACACGTTCTTCCAAAGCGCGGGTACTGAGTAAGTCGTTGTAGCGTGTTGCTTTTCCATGTTTGTTGACACATTGCAGGCTCTCCCCGTACGTGATACAGACTATCCTTGGGGCTGTCTCGGTCGCCGGAACGATACCGGCTCTCATCCTGATCGAAACATGGGGTCGCCGTCGTGTACGTATTCACCCATCTCAGCACCCACATCCAACCCTCACTGACACCGCTTCAGTCCCTCTTGATTGGCGCTGTCTGGGAAGCAATCTGCGCGCTCATCGCCGGGCTTGTCGGCCACTACACCTTCGCCCCCACCGGTACGCCTGCCGCGGACCTTACGCAGCGAAACAAGAGCGGCGGAGACACGCTCATCGCGTTTGCGGTCCTTCACCTGTTTGGGTTCTCAATGTTCTGGGGTCCGACGCCGTGGGTGTACCTCGGGGAGAGCTTCCCGTTGCGCGTCCGGGCCAAGTGCATCGCGCTGGGTAGTGCTACGAGTGCGTCGCTCGCTCGCTCGGCTTTTGGACGTGCGTGCGCTGATGGGCCATCATTCGCATCCTAGATTGGTTATGGAACTTTTTGCTCTCTTTCTTTGCCCCTCGCATTGCGGAGAAGTGCGTGTTTTTTTTCTCTATGCAGGGCACTCTCGCTCTTTCGATTATCGGGTAGTCAACCCCGTACTGATCGTCCCTCTCTTCTCTTGCCGACAGAATCGGGCCCTTGATTTTACTGATATTCTTCGGGATGCTCGTCTTTGGCTACGTATACGTCTACTTTGCGATCCCCGAGACAAAGGGATTGAGTTTAGAAGAGGTCGGTACTTTGGATCACTCCATCGTAGAATGGGATCTGACTGAACCGAACGGCGTAGGTCGACGAAATGTACCGTGCCGGCGTCAAACCCTGGCAATCATCCGGGTGGCAGCCAAGCCAGAAACACCAGTACCCTACCGGGCACGAAAAGGAGGTTCATGACAAGGCTGACGGGATGGCGTAAAGAGGCACATGAGCACTGAACCACAGGGGTAATTTGGCGATTGTATGAGGCGTTTTTGACGTGCATGCGGGAACGGGTTGATTGCCGGTCGCCTGCGGATTCATTCGACCAGGTACAACGTCAGATCCGAGACAGACAGTAAATTTTGATTCACCCCTTGTTAGCGTCCCGCGCCCTATGTGTATGTAGTATATGTAACCAATCAACGATATGTGCCTGAAACCAGGTACAGCCCCACAGGACGTCACGATCGACGAGGCGAAACAGCTCTGGGGGTGGGTGATGGCGTTATCGCGTCACTCCCAGTGATGACTGCGGGCAACGGCATACGTAACAGTGTGCTAGGACCCAACGGCGCCCACAACGAGGGCAGTTCTGGATTCGGACGCTCAGACGGCGTCGAGACGGGTCGCAACTCCTCTTCCAACGCATCCTCCGCCTCGCTCTCGAGCGTCCCGTTCTTCGCGGACGCTCCATCGAGATCCGCCGGTAAATCATCGACCGTGAGGAGTCTCGGTCGACGTGTCTGGATGGCAGAGACAATATCCGCAAAGTCCTTCTCGCCGGTCCATTCTCCGACGAGTTCGGTGAGATCGTCGTATCTTTTTGCGGTGACGATGTGGGTTTTGAATCGGTGCGCTTCGGTTTTGGAGCGTTCGGTGCGAGGGGCTTTGAATTGGCTGACACAAAACTTGGTGAGCGCCCAGTGATTATCTAGGTATCTTGACTGCGGGTGCATGAGATGGGGGAGAACGTGCGCGTTGGAGCATTGGCTTACCAGTCGTAAATACGATGGTATGAGCGTGGTTTCTACGTCGATGAGAGGTGTCGAGGAAAAGCACGTTGGATTTGACTCGGCAGCAGTGGCGATCATCACGGACGATGCGCCTGGAGAAACGGTCAGATAAGGATGCATCCAGGCATCGCACCTACCCGTCAGCCTCTTTACCCGCTTCGCGTCCTCCCACCCTTTACAGTCCCCGTTCTCTATGACGGCAATGTCCACGCCGAGTCCTTGTACGAACTGGACGATTTCGCCAAGCCTGTTCACGACGGCCGCCTCTCGTTGTCGCATGTTCCTCGTGCGGCAATGCACCGTCAACGCACTCACGCCAGTCCTGATGATCCTCTCGACGAGCTTTTTCGTTTCCTCTTGGGTCGGCAGCAGACGAATCTTTGCAGATACGGTGATCTGAGGTGGAAGCTCCCTCCGCAACGCCGTCAAAATGGCGCACAAGAGGTCTGGATTGGTGAGCAACGCCGCGCCCATGCCCGAATGGGTACTGAACGGTTTCGGACAACCGCAGTTGAGATCAATACCTGAGACGTCCTGTGCGACGGTCTTGGCTGCTTGGACGGCGAGTTCGGGGGATGCGGAGCCGATTTGGTATATGAGATGGGGTTTTTCGATCGGATGGGTGGTGAAGATGGCGCGCGTCTTGCCGTGGTAGGAGACGACGCCGGTGTGCGCTGGACAGGCGTGAGTGGGAGGACGGGCCGAGGCCGAGGGAAGAGTACGTACGGTCGACGACGCGTTCCGTGTGCAGTATGGCCTTGTCTACGATTTCGGGGCCCCAGACGAGGGACGCGCCGTGTTTGAGGGCGGTCAAACGGGTGGGTACTGGAGTGATTCAGTGAACGGCGTTGCGGGGGGCAACTGGGCTGGCGTACAGGCACCCGAGCGGACCATTGGGGCGAGAAAGACGCCATTCTTGAACGATTCGGGCGTGAGATCGCCGAGTTTCTGGCGTTTTGGTGCGCGTTCGCCTTGGGGCACCGGGGACGCGGATATGTCGCGGCGGGACATTCTGAAGAACGGTGGCAAGAGACGGCGAGACATTGTTGACCGCGAATTCTCACCATGCTCGCTCGGTCACTGGCAGTCACGCGCACGTTTGCCAGGACAATGTCGACACACCCCGCCCTCAAGCCCGTCTCGACCCCGGGTACGTCCTCCAAACACGCCGTCTCCCCGGCCTGACCCCTTCCAGCTGCCCCGTCTGCAATCGGCCCCTACTCCCAGGCAATCAAAGCCGGCGACCTCGTCTTCGTCTCCGGCTGCATCCCACTCGTCCCCTCCACCGCACAGATCGTCGACGGCGGCATCGGCCCACAAACCGAACAGGCACTCGCCAACCTCAAAGCCGTCCTCGACGCCAGCGGATCCGACCCCGCCCGCGTCGTCAAAACGACCGTGGGTCATCCGTGATGAGTCGTTTTCGGCGCTGACGCATTACGTGTCACAGGTGTTTTTGAAGGACATGAACGACTTTGGCAAGGTCAACGACATTTACGCCAATTTCTTTGGCGACCACAAGCCTGCCCGTTCCGCCGTCGAGGTGTCACGCCTCCCCAAGGACGTTCTCTTTGAGATCGAATGCATCGCAAGGTATGTGAACCCTTTCGTGTGTCGAATCATTAATCCATTCGCACTCGCAACAGTCTGAAAGACTGATTCGTCCTTTGAACTGCGTTTCTTGGGTTCTTGGTATTAAAAAGAACTCATCGGCGGACATTGTAACTGCAGATGGTACAAGTGGAACCTAGATAATACGTGTGCCATGCTCGTGCCCAAGTTACACCAGGCAATCCAACACGTTGCACCCAGTGCCACGAGCGGCGTTCGCGAGGAAAATCAATATGACGTACTCTATGTGTGCTGAATCGCTATGCGTGGAGTAGATCACCAACAGTGTGGGCTGGTTCGTCGGGTCAGACCCTCGAGAAGGGTATAGGGAGAAGTGGACAAAGCAAAGGAAGGTCATAAATAAGGGTGACGTAGGGTCAAAGAGAATGCGTGCGTTCAAGTGTGGCGCAAAGATAATAGAATCAGATGGCAAACACTTCTATGTCTGTGTCCGTGGCTAGATGAAACCAAACCAGAGTCCATGCCAGCGTGCAGTAGACGGAGATTAAACGTGCCCACTAAAACGTGTAGCGCAAAGTTGTCGACTTCACATGATGATACAGTCCTTGTTGGCACCATTCTTTCCGTCCGAGCCGTCCGCACGAAGGACGACGGACTCCGTGCGACTAACAGGATTACCCTTGAGCCGTTGTTGCGCACGTTTGTCACCCAGTTCAGCTGCCTTCTTGTAATAGGACGTGGACCTGTTTACTCCCTATAGATCAGTCCGGACAAATGCGGGTGCGGGTAGAACACGCACCCCTGCGGATCCGGCGGCGTGCCGATTCCGACCTCGAGAAAATATCCAACGGCGTACATCGCCTTGGCAAGTCCGGCGTCCGCAGCTCTCTTTGCCCACAGGTAGGCTTCAGTGTCCGATTGCGGAAGCACCCCCGGTGAACCAACGAGATACCATGCTGTGAGAGCAAAGCATGCATCACGGTGGTTCTGTTGCGCGGCAATGTTCTGGGTGCCGTGTCAATACACAACGCAAATGGCTGACCCGGGCTCACGTAATAGTGGATGGAGAGCGCAGGGTCTTGAGGGCAACCCAGCTTGCCATACTCGTAGAATTCCCCTAATCGATATGCCGATGGCGCATAGCCGAGCTCCGATGCCTGAGCGAGAAGCTCGATGGCGTATTCTGTGTCCACAAAGACCACGTTGTAGATGCCTTTCTCGTGCAAGAGAGACAGCTCGTGGAGCGCTTGCGGGAACTCGGCTGTGGCATGCTCTGCAGAGCGTTTGAGCCACTTGACGCCCTCTCTGGGTCGCTTGGCAAGGCCGAGTTCGCCATTGAGTTCTGCTGTCCCGAGGCGGTACATGGCGCCCGGGTGGAGTGCGGCGGCGGCCTTGCGATAGAACTGGAGCGCCTTGGGTGATTCGCGCCTGCAGCCCCAGCCATTCTCGCAACACGTGCCAGCACGGTAAGCTGCGTCTGCGTGGTTGTGTTTTGCAGCAAGGACGAACAAGGGATAGGCACGATCAAAGTCCTGCTTTCCCTTGTATGTACCGATACCATTGGCGTAGCAGTCTGCAAGAAAGTATTGGGAGGCTGGATGGCCACGATCGGCGAGACGCTTGAGAAGCGCAAGCGCCTCTGTGATGAGGTTCTCCCTCTTTTCGATTGCCTTCTCGATGTCCATGACGTTGCCTGGGGTAGGCTCCGGTATAGGGTATGTCTTTGAGGCGTCGATCATGAACACGGCAAACTCGAACTGGAGATCGGGATCCTGAGTTTTCTTTGCATTGGCGCGGTAGAGTTCGAGTGTGCGGTCATGTGAGAGGAGCGATGCCTGGTTGCCTGGACGGAGATGGGAGTGATCGAGGAGGGGGCCGTTTAGCTGTGAGGGCGGTGATGGTGCGCGGACAGAGTGGGATGCCGGGATGCGACGGCTGGGGGTCAGGTCGATGGGCTGCGGTGCGTAAAAGTCGTCTGGGTCGAGCAGGCCGAGGGGGACGTCGTCGGGGTCGTAGACGGCGTCGGCGGGCTGTTGCGGGGGCGAGGTGGACGTGCGGGGCTGGCGTGGCCGCGGGGCTGCACCAAACTCGGGCGCGTAGAACGAGTTTGGGCGGGAGTGGTCTTGGGCGTACATGTGGGGCAGAGACAAGCGGCGCCACAGCTCTGCCCTTGCCAACATGCAGTCCCTCCGCTCGCGACGTCCATCGGAATCACGTCCACTAAAACGCCATGGCTCAAAGCTCGCAAAGGCACCCTCGACCAGGCAGAATGCACGCAAGTCCACCGTGGACGACAAGATGAAGAAGCGCATGTCCCTCAGATATGCGGAGATATCCCACCCGACGGACCCCTCCGTGCCTGCCCTCCCAACCGTCCCGCTCGGGCTCAGACCCGGCCCACAGCGCGACCAGGACGAGATCGTCAAGCACGTCCCCCACGTCAAGGAGGACCCCCGCGTCCTCGACCAGCGTCTCCTCGACAAGGGGGACTTTGATCCAGACGACTGTGCGTCTCAGTCAATTCACGCCAATCCTGCCATTCACCAGCGCGATCACCAGACCTCAAGGCGAAGCTCGCCAACTCCACCGAGGCGGAGCTCAAGTCCCTCCAGTCCTCGCTGCGTTCCCTCAAAGACGACACCGCCGTCGAGTTGCAGCGCAACGTCTTCAAAAAGTCAGTACGGCCCATCCCTGCACTCCCCACACTAACCACCCAGATGACGTAGCTATGCCGAATTCGTCCTCATCTCAAAGGAGATCAGCGTCCTTGAGAACGAGATGCTCGAACTCAAGGAATGTCTCCAGGAATGGAAAACCATGCCTTCTCTCCTGCACATCGACGAATCCGCCTCCGTGGCAGGTCGGTCTCTCTCTTCCATCCCTTTCACAGACTGATCCCCTCCCAGAACGCAGGCGCGCAGCACGTTCCTCCGTCGTCGATCTTCGCATCCTCTATGCCTCACAGATGCAAACACTCCATTCCCAGATATCCGGTTCTGCCAAGTTTGCGCCCGTCACCTCAGGCAGGCACGTCGTCGCCGAAATGGACGGTATCTGGGAATTGAACGCCGCCACCTACAAGGTCATCAGCATGGTTCGATTCGTCATATTGGACGACGCCGTCCTGGTAGCCAGGAGAAGAAGGGGTGGTGCACCCACGCCTGGGGGCAGCAACCCCACCGAAACTGCAGGCAAGCTCGTCGCGGAGAGGTGCTGGCCCTTGAATGAGATGTTGGTCCTTGATACCAAAGATACCCCCAGTACGTCGTCTCGGATCGCTATTTCATCTTCTGACCCCACTTAGGCATGACCAATGTCTTCAAAATTCGTCACGCAAAAGAGACGCATGTATATCGCACCGACGCTCCCACTGACAAAAAGACACTGCTCGGGCAGTTCCGCCAAGTGGCGGAGGAACTGGCAGTTCGAAAGCGCAAGGAGCGTGAGGGCGAGCACGAGCGCAGAAAAAGCTTGTGGGCAGGTGCTAATTCAGGGGGTGATGTACGTCAGTCCTCTCCTCCAGATTAACCCCATGTTCATATCCATAAAGCAGCGCGCATCTGCGGTCTTCAACCTCGACAAGCTTCCCCCACTTTCAGATTGGATGACGGAGTTGGCGCGCGCTGCGAATGCTTCAACGCCTGCCACCGCAGAGGCTTCCGCCAGGGCCAACAGTGACCGTAATGCGCATGCACTCTCGGAGCTCTCAGATGACCTGACGGTTGCTATCGCCCTTCGTGCGTGGCCTCGCGCTGTCAAGCTGGCCGAATCCGCGCGAGTTCATCCAAGTCTGTCACCGCTTGTTGCGGCACTGACGTCTGCCCTGTTGGACGCGCTTGCACGCCCAAAGAACTCCAAGTCCACGTGCGTTGAGCTTGTCGGTCATTTATTGCGTCTTGGCGCTGTCGCTCGGGCCCGAGAGACGTTCCTAGCTGCCAGAGGAGCGGCGATCGAGGGCTATGTCCGCGCCATCACGTTCGAGGGGCATGTCGGCCTCTACGTACACAATCTCGCAGTGGTCGTGTTTACCGCGATCAAGCACACTGCAGATTGGTTCCTTGCTGGATTCGTGGAGCATGAGATGACCTCTGGTGCGGGATTACTTGGGTGCAGGGAGACGTTACTCATGACGTAAGCTAGGGTTCATCGACTGGGCGAAAAAGCAGATCGAGTTGTATGCTGCAATGTTCAGGAAACAAGTGTATAGTTCGGACGTGGAGCAATCAACTATCGATGAGGCGCTCAAGATTACGCATTCCCAGAGCCGAAAGGTCTGAGCCTTTTACACACCTAGCATCCTTCCGCTGACAACCATACAGCTATTACAAGAGTTTGGCCTCGACTTTCGTTATCTCCTTGATGATCTCTTGGCGCAGCACCCCAAGGTATCGTCGACACCCACCCCCCAGAACATGCCTACTCGGCTTACGATCCCAGCTCCATCGCATTCTCGAGCCTCGAACTCACCTAGTTCACCCTCACCCTCACCCTCACTCGCCAATCGTCCCTCGACGCCGATATCCCGTCTACGGCCGTCGCTCCCTAGAGGTGATTCGAGTAGCATCCCATCCACCCCAGTGAGGCCACTACTTCCAAGATCCCACGGCAGTGCGAGGGCGGCGGGCCCGCCGCCGCCACGCTCGACGAATAGGCCGAGTGGTCCAGCTGTCATGCATTCGGCACATGTGGCCGTTCCTGACCGGGAAGGGATGATCTGATTCTATCGCGCCCCCCCATAAGTGGGTCTTTAGTTTAGTCGATGACATCGCTCCGTGACCGGAATGGATATTTTCTTCATCGCACATTGCGCGTGGTGAGCGCTTACTTCCCTCATAGGGGACGTCCCCCCTTTACCGATGTCACCGGCGTGTGTATTGATGGGTGCTGGTGAGGTCAACCCAGGGAGCGGTGTAGCTAGTAATTTGAATCAACACTACGCCACACCCGTACTATTCGTGCACTTGGCCACGCGACTTATCTACAACAGCCTATACATCCATCGTATGTGTTATCCACAAAAAAAGTATAGAGTTCCATCTTACAAGCGCAGGGCACTTAACATGCCTTGGCCGGTGGTGTGAACAGTGTTACCCAGAAACCTTTGCGTTGCGCAGCCCTGGTCAGTCTATCATACTACAAGTCAGTCCGAGAAATGAATACTTGCCACTTGGAGTGCGATCGGTTCGGACATGATTGATTATGTAACTGCTGATTGTTAGGGGCCAGACTGTCAGGAGAGCGAGTACAACAACTCGTCCGGGGCTTTTCTCGTCAAAGTTGTTTTGCTTCCAAACCGCTGAGGTAGGCAGCCCCTTAGGTAGGAAGTCAGTCGTTCTTATTCTTGCTGATGGTCTTTTCAGACAACCACTCATCACGGAATTCCGTGTCCATCCAACCAACATGGAAGTATTCACACTCAATTGTTGGGTCCGTGGACCAGATGCTGGAAGGATCTTCCCGGTCAAGATTTCAAAGACGGAGGATGTCGCTACCCTCAAAGAGGCCATTAAGAACGAGATGCCAGTGACTTTTCGTGAGGTGGATGCGCATACTCTCCATCTTTACAAGCCCAGAAATCCCCTCTCCAGACCCTATAAAGATAATCTTAGCAAAATCATCCTGTCTGAGGATGGGGAACTCTTGGAGACGGTTGATAAGTTATCAGAGGTGTTCCCAGAACAACTACCCGAGCGCCACATCCATATCATAGTGGGTATGTAGCTAGGGCGTTACCCTTGCAGTCGATTCTAATTCTTGTTCTCCAGATGCGCCATACTTGATGATCGCTTGCTGGTTACGAGGCAGAACTCTCGACACCAGGTTTGACATTTCAATTCGAGCGAATGCAACCACGAGCCAACTTAAAGACCGCATTAAGGAGGCGAAACCGATGTTTAAAAACGTAGACAGCGACTATATACGCTTATACAGGATATCAGGAGACGACGATGAAATCCGGCGGAGTCTTAACAGAATAGGTGACGGTAACCCGCTCGATGGCCCTCTGCTGCCCATTTTCCTGGGGATGCCAGCTCTCGGCCCTTTCCTTGTTGTTGCCGAAGTTACCAGCAGCACCAGTAAGTTGACTTGTGGTGTCTCTGACAATTCCCACCTGATGTCTCAAAGCAGGGAAACATGTTCTCGAAGCAGCTGATGAGTGGATTGTGGATCGGGTGAAGCGCTCAAGAATCGCGACTGAGTCACCATCGATTCTGGCGCTTCCGCAAGTTTACCGAGACTGGAAAAGAAACCCGGAGGAATGCATCCTCGATCACTGTCGTTTGTCTGACTCTCCTGACGAACTTTACCTTCCTCCCATCTCACTTCAGTATGAAGGATTTGGCCACTTCCTCGACATCTTCCGTGGCAAGAAGGACGTTCCCGGCATACAGCACGTGTCATCTGCAGCTTTACTATTAGCTGTCGATCACTTTGCAGAGGAGATGTCACTTATCTACCCCGATGAACTTTCAAGAAGGGACAAAGGTTTAACCGCTCTGACCGACATATTTCGCGCACGTACCGAGGACCCCCATTGGATGTTAGTGGCAAAGAACGTCAGTGGCAAAGCCACCTCCGACGGCATTATCTGCGGACCACACCTTGCAGCGTCCTGCGTTGCAGACTTCAAAAACGAACCGGCCAATGTCACTGGTATTCCGTATGTGGAAATGAGTAGCTATTTTGCCCACTCGGTCGGTGAATCAATTAAACATGCTGCGCCCGCATTGCTGATTCGCCATTGGAACTTTCCATGCCTCGGGCTAACCATCGTCGGTACGTTGCACATTATGTTCGCATTTCACGCGCAACTGACGATCATGTACTGCAATAGGCCATTATGTTACTTTTTATGCTGTGATCTATTTCGGGGAATGGCGGGTAGTTGCCCTCACGCCCGGGCTGTCGTGCATTCGTGCTTCAGGTGACGGTGACGACCGGATCGCACTGTACAATGCCTTCACAGCAGCTAGTGTCCTCCTTGCTCACATCCACGATCGAGCCAGCATGGAGATGGCATGTGACCCCACTCTGCACATCCAAGAGAACCGACGCGAATTACCTCCTATTTCAAGTCTAAAATCCCCCTTTTCTGACACCCGCATCGAGTTCGAGATTCTCGCACCTTTCCCTGGCACAGTCGTTCCCGGCCGGCACCTTTACACTGCCAAGAGGACTGGGGGTGACTATAAGGAAGAAATCATTGTCAAATTTACACGCCGTTACTCAGATGAACTGCACATCTTTTGTGCGGAACAAGGACGTGCGCCAGCGCTCCTGGGCTTTGAAAGATTCCCTGGGGGCTTCTTCGGCATAGCGATGGAGTTGGTTCAAATGGTTTCGCCGGATGATGAAAAGCGTGGAGAATTGGGGAAGCAGTTGAAGGCCCTTGTTGCTTCTTTCCATAGTGAGGGTCTTGTCCATGGCGACTTACGGTCCCCGAACATTGTCTGCAATAATCAAGGGGTGGTGGTAATTGATTTTGACTGGGGTGGAAAACTTGGAGAGGCGTCTTACCCAATCAGTCAGCTTAACCCTGATCTGACAGAAGGACGAGACAGCACCGATCTGAAGATTACCAAAGAAGATGATATGCGGGTCTTGAACAAGACATTGAAGTACTTAGAGTGGGAATGAGGTTGGGCTAGTTGAGTTTACTTTTCGTCTTTGCATGCAATGATTCAAACTCGCCATTACAATATTCCTGTGAAAACTACTATGTAAGCCCCACTGGCATACAGTCACATGTATGATCGTAGTCCCCGTATAGAGCGTGGTCCAGTTCTTTCGTGTGGTACCCCAGGAGGCTTCGTACATCCTGGATTGCCAGGATTTATGTGCTTACTACTAGGTGTGTCGGTTTGGCTAGTCAAATGTACGTGCAATTCTGTTCTCTACGGAGCGCCTCTCGTGACAGGCACGCGTTGCGTCTTGATAGATTTACAGTAAGTAATGGATGCGACACCACTTAGGGGCTGGCCACTCGCTGGGATCATGCCGAAACAACTCAAGGCACCACCTGAACCATTTACATTATGTACTACATGTCGCTTTCGTAGGGACAACGTTAGCCTAATACTAAGAAGTGAATCATATTTTTCTGTCTGGCTCGGATACGAAGTTGTATGTGGACAAGCCCGAAGATCAAGGACGAACCGTTGAACCTGGTTGAATTAATGTAAACGGATCTGCAGGCGAACGGCAATCAACCCGTTCCCGCATGCACGTCAAAAAATGCATCGTACAATCATCACATTACCCCTGTGGCTCACTGCTCATGTGCCTCTTTACGCCATCCCGTCCGCCTTGTCATGAACCTCCTTTTCGTGCCCGGTAGGGTACTGGTGTTTCTGGCTTGGCTGCCAGCCGGACGATTGCCAGGGTTTGACGCCGGCACGGTACATTTCGTCGACCTACGCCGTTCGGTTCAGTCAGATCCCATTCTACGATGGAGTGATCCAAAGTACCGACCTCTTCTAAACTCAATCCCTTTG
>JBBPRB010000155.1:0-24124 GCA_038092815.1 Hortiboletus rubellus
AATAGAAGTCTGTAGCGGCGAGGTTCGAACTCGCGCGGACTTTCGCCCATTGGGATTCAAATTTCTTAAATCCAACGCCTTAGACCAACTCGGCCACGCTACCGATCACCGAAGCCTCGAGCTGTGACATGATAGTCCTCGCATGGTGGAGCTGAGGCAGAGTTAGTACACGGGCTGAGCCTGTATGTTATGAAGAGGAGGGACGAGTGGATACCTACAAGGGACGTCTCTTTTGGCCTCTGAGACAGGTTCTGATCAGGTCGCTTTGAGACCAACAACAGCACAGTGATGGGACTAGGAGCGCCCATGTGCAGGAGTAGTAGGTACCTGATCAAGATTGAATCAAGACGAGAAGGTTCAATGCAGACCGAGAGCGTCGAGTGGTTCTCCATGCAATGAGATTGCAATCGGCGAGGTTTGATCTTAACATCGGTAGGGAAGGGTCTGAATTGACCGGAATCCACAGCTCAATATGATTCGTCAGAACCGTAGGATAACTATCCATGTACAGAGTACATTGCTCGGAAATCGGAACAAGTGAAAAAAACGCAAAAGGGACAGGCGTCAGAACGTAAAATACAGAGGCAAGCAAACGAACTGATGGGAGGGTATGTAAGGTGGATTAAGAGGCGAGCGAGGGAATAGGAGATTTCTGGTTCGCTTGCTGCCTAACGGCCGTCTATCAAATCGAAGCTTCCATACGTCAGATCGTAGCCTCCCAAAGATGTTCATAGTTCAATCCATCCATCCTCTCCGAATGTATTCTCGCCCGAATAGCTGACGTAGAGGAAATTGTCTTCGTCCCTGTGAGATATCACAGTCAGATCCACTGGAAATCACACCAACGCAGAACGCACTTGTGCTCTTCGTATATGGCACTCATAAGGGCGGCGGTCGGTGGAAGAACTTCGTCGACAAAGATGAATATAGCTTTCTCTGGAGCAAGCTTGATGCGCTTCCGGATGACATAGACAAATTGACCAACAGTCAGATCCTGTGAAATAAGCAGCGATCAGACATTCATCGCGCAGTGCAGAGTAAAAACACGCATACCGAGGGTACGAGATACTTCTTCTTGTCGATTGTCGGGATATCCGTTCGGTCTGCTTTCTCGCAGATAACCTAGATTTCAAGGATTATTTGGCTCAAATTCCGGGATATATATTCCACAGCCGACGAATACTGACGGGGATACGATCAGGATACTTCTGTCTGATACGCTCTGCTTCCTGCTTGCGCTTCTCTAAGTCGCCACTCGAGTGAGCAAATGAGCTGCGGGGCAGGAATATAGCATACCAAAGGGGTGCTCATCCTTGAATTTCGACCTCATTGTGGTTGGATGGAGCAATTATGGAGCTAAGTAATGTGGCGAGGTGAGCTGACAGAGAGTGGGAGTAAAAGCGAGTCGTAGTCAACGTCTACGGCAGGAACCCAAAGTGGCTTTCAAAGCCTCCTGGCTCCGTGACATGTGACGCAACGTGACTTCTTTGGGGGTGTTTCCGCCACGACAACCCTGAAAAGGGAATCAGACTCAATGATCGTGCTACACCGCTGCAGAGCACAGCACTACGGTATTAGTTTCTGTTGTAATAGAACCGCTATTACAAGGCGCAAGCCAATGTCATCGGCCGAGAGTGTCGAATAAAATCGAGTATCACATTCCTGGATACTCAATAGGATTATCAATAGAATTGAGTAGCCTTGTATATAAGACAGGCAGCACTATAGATAGGGGATAATCTAACCTCGTTGATTCCGTCCCTTAACCATCTCCGCCTGAGCTCGCACATCACTCTCAACAGATTCTAAGGGGTTATGATTGGTGGGCACAGCGAAAAGGAAAGCAACCTTCGCCGAATCGCCCGTCCAAGAATGGTAGACGAGAGTCGAAGATCCTTATGTACGCTGGTAACACATATCAAGTGTATATATCTTTATTTGGGGCATTAAGAGAAACACATACTACTGAACTAAATTCAACGAACATGATATTGGTAAAATCACCCTCCGGGCCGAAGTTCCCCATTCCACTACACGAGGGTCACTTTCTTGCATCCCTCCCCATCGCTGCTGCCATGCCCATCGCCATTGCAGCGCCCATCTGGCTCCCAGGTCCATCAGAAGGAACGAAGACTGTTCTGTTACCGAAGGCCTGGATGCGTGAAACATCGACCCGTCTCATTCCCATTTCTTGTGCGAACTGGTCTACAACGTTGCTATCCGCTGCTGCCTTGATCCGGACTGCTTCTGCCTCTGCTTCGGCAGTGAGGCGAATAGCTTCGGCCTGTGCAAGAGCATCGATCTTCGTACGTTCGGCTTGGGCTTTTGCAGCTGCGATAACGCTGTAAGCTTCGGAATCTGCTTGCGTCTTTAGATAGCACTATATCAGGGTCTTCGTTCTACCAAAGTCCCCCAGTACATACATTGCGGGTTTGCGCCTTGATGCGTGCGACCGCCAACGCTCCCTGCTCCTGTTTTACTTTGTTCGAGTTCTCCCTGTCGACGTTCTACGACAGGGTTGGGGTTAATGGAGCAGACAGGAACGCAAAAGTGGCGTACAGCAGCTTCCACTTGTGCCTGAAGCGCCCTGGTGGTAAGCTTATCCATGGTAGATGCGATCTCGCCCTTAAACTGCCTGTCAATGACGGCTTTTGTGATTTTATGAGTGTCTCGATTATGACGAAATCGAGAAAACCCACCGAGATCCTTCAGCACGATTCCGTACTCTAATGCAGCCTCGTGCATCTCATCCATTGCGCGAGTCCGGAGGGCGTCAAGGAAAGCAGATGAAGGGTCTGTTCCATCGTCAAGGTTGTCTGGCCCAAGTGAACGTTGTTTGACCATCGAACTGTAGTCGACTGTTTAAAAATCGATTGAGCACTGTGGTGTGACAACAAATAACACGTACGATGTGCAACGATTTGTGTTAAAATTGATTGGGTCTTGTCACGAAGCGCGTCATACGGTGTAGAATACCCGTGCGTTGTAAGCTCCACCCTACATTAGGATCAACACAGCGGCAAAGATATAGTCGAGACTCACTTTGAGCGGTTCGACCAGTTGCCTGCAGGGAACGATTCATGCAAGAAGTAAATGAGCAAAACAGGGCACTCGCCATTTAAGGTAGATACGTAGACCAACAGGAACCTGATCTCTCGTGAAGCTATATAACATTACTGAGACACCGACCAGGACTGCCTGCATGCTGCACTTACATGTCTTTCGTTGGCATCTCGAGCTGGTTTTCCCCAAGGGTGTAAAGTCCACGTAAAGTAACATTCGGATTTGCAATGTAATGTTGTCCGGCAGGAAGTAGCTCGAGATCATCTCCCCGTTGAAGAATAGCACAGTTATTTGCAGGAATGTTCAGGCTGTATGAAAATGGCATATCAGTGGAGTGAATGAATCCTCATAGCTCGAAGGAGATCACAAACAAGAGCGCGACGACATATTCTTGATCCTTTGCCGTGCCGATGCGGCTTCTCATCTTCACCTCGTGCGTCCTTCGCAGCAATTAGGTCAAGCAGGAAACCCGAACAGTAACAACTCACCACCCCAGGGTGACACCTGTCACATGATCCTTCATAGGTGTTTGCAGGTGTGTTTGATCAACTATCGCGAGTACATTGTATGTACCCTCGACCGCGTACGCTACAAAGCCTGAATTCTTGATGACAAAAATACGGTTCTATCGGTACAGTGATCAGTTCACGAGCACGAGCACGAGCAAGATTACGAAGCGAATTGACCTGTGGGTCGGACACTACCGCCGCCTGCAACAAGGTCAGTGTAAGGGTCGAGTTTCGAGTTGCCGAACCTCACTTGGTTCTGGGAAACCTGAACCACGGTCAAACCCTTGAATTCGATAGCGGTATCTGATACTGAAATCCCGCAGTCAAGTCATATAATTTAGTAAATCAAAACATTGACACTTACGTCCCTGGGTCCCACACCATTCCCGTGCCCACCAATTGCGAAGAGGAAAGCCGGGATAGCGACCCGGGCACGTCAAGATCTTGGGGAGACCTCCGTGATTGATTAGGCCAAGGCTCCCTGGAGGAACCTCACGACCAATCCACGAGACAGGATGCTGGGGAACATGCCACAATCGGGAATCTGAACTGCAGAACTAGAGAGTAAATACCCACCTTCTTCGATAACAGGCTGCTTCTTCCGGTCTAAGAAGCCTCAAATAAATCAGCATGGTAGTCGTGTAGCATGACCCGAAGTGTCGCCAACCTGTTGGAGCTGCTTATCGAGCCTCTGTAACGCAGCAGTGACGCCCTCTTTATCGATCGGCACAAAAAACGGTCTGTCTTCAATTGCAAAGTCTACTTTGGAGAAATCTTTTTCAACAGCCCTGGCCTGAGCTGCTCCATTGGTGATTGGTGAATACGGTTTGGCTGGGAAGTCATCTTTACGTTCCCTTAACAGCTCTTTGCGATTGGCAATGGAGGCGGGTCCGGCGACGACCGTAGCACCGTCCATGAGGCTGAGCGCGTCCATTTGCAATGAGGTTGAGTGGGTGCTGAATCTTCTGTGTGGTTGGAGTTGACCTCCTGGCAATTGACACGCGGTTTATTATATGAGAAAAGAAAGGGCTTCCACCGCCACGCTACATGGCAGGGCCTGAGTCAAAAATTGTCCCAGATACTATTGTCTCTGCATCGTGTGGGGCTGCTAAGCGCAGCAGCACCAGTGACACCGTACATAGCCCAGTCCGAACCCCGAATTGGTGCTTGTCATACTACAAGGTGTTGCTTACTTAGTAGCTGTATGCGTCGGAACCTCTAATGCATATGGACCACAGACAAGTTGGATCCGATGTTTTACGGAGGCACTGCTACTAATGTATGCCAACCACTGGCCTATCTGCCGCACGGCGATAAAGTCGTGCCGAAATCAGTACATACTGGGTACGGAGAGGGGCAGTGTGTCGATAGGCTGCGTCGCATTTGAATTTCAGGTGCAATCAGAATTCTACGGACAGGGACATTAATAATGTTGGCAGGGACCAATCAAGCGGCAGCCCTGAATTTTTGTTCCGATCGACAGACTTTGCTGTATGGGAAGATTGGTCCTAGGCTGGAGAGGCTGGGAAGGTGGCGCTCCGACTTCACAGGGCTCCCATTGCCTTTGTTGATACTGCTTCACAGGCTCCTCAAGACCGTTCCTGGCGCTGTTGTCGCACACATCACAGCCGTGCAGTCGTATCGGTTACCGTTTGCCCATTGCCTTCAAGCCTTGGGCAAGGCCGGCGGCCACAGTCCGGGGATGTGGAAACTCGGTCACGTGACTAAACCGAAGTAGTGTTTCCAGCGTCCAGCGTCCAGCACTTGTTATAGAAATCCACGACTGCGCGATGATGCAGTTATTTTGGCTGCTTCTGTTCTTATTACCATGCCGGATATTTTCCCTACCAGAGAATGTCACCGAAGACCTGCATTGGGGTACTTACCGCCCAGGCTTGTACTTTGGTGTTCGCCCAAGGCTACCCCAGTCCCTTTTGACAGGGCTCATTTGGTTCGGGACGCAAAATTACGAGTCGTTTGGGAGTGCGCCACACCTTCTCATATATCTGGTGTGTTATAGCTGACATGGCTCAGAGGCACGCCACACATGCGATCAAGGCGACGGACTTGATAGTTATACATGGACGACATTTGACTCTCGTCAGGGCGGTATACAGGTTCTCAAGGACAGCCTCAACAATGTTGAAATCACAACCGAGTTTCTCAAGGTTCCGGGTGGTGACCATGGGGGTAGCTGGGCTGCCCGCATCAAAGGAAAACCCATACACCCGGGTGTGTATCTCAGAGAGTCCACATTAACGAGCACAGCTTAGTGATGTCCAATGTAGCGTACCCCTCTAGAATTTCTACAATTTTCTACCTGGGGCTTGAGGGTCTTGGTGGTGTCGATTTAATAACTGATGAAGATGAGAATGTATGTGCGGTCACCCCACACCCCAGTATCCCTGCTCACAGTTCCCAGGGCATTGATGGACCTATAGAATTTTCTGGAACTACCCCCGACCTGGACGACTTCATCATCCGTATCGTTGATGGTATGCATTCTTGGCAAACTACTTGCTTTCTTGGGATTTATGTTGTGTTCAGATGCTGATAACCAAGCCGTGACTTCGGGCCCCCATTCGACAGCCTTTGCGCATAGATTAGGCAAATCCCACTTTGTTGGTTTGCGTGTTAGTCCAGGACAAGTCTGGACTGCGAAGGGTTGGTTGTGTTCGTCGATAAAAGACTTCTCTTCGTAACGTTCCGTTCTGCCACAGATTTCATCATGCAAAGTGTTTTGAAGCATGCAGGGCCTGTAGCAGAGCAATATCGCCAGGGAGACACTGCACCTGACCCATCATTCGTCCTCCAGCTGCCTGATGAAACTCTCACAGCAAGCAACCTTTTTGCAGTGCAAAAGTTTTTCGATGGCGAATTCCAGTTTGACGTCTTTTTTGACAGTGCAAGTTCCCACAAGAAACTAGACTGTGTGTGCTTGATTGACACGTTTCTTGCATGCTGACATTAGCCCCACAACAGCCGCTACAATCGATCCCGGTATTACTGCACTGGTCTCATCGTTTAATGATCGTTTCGAATCTCGCTTTCCTACTCCTGACTCTTTCGCCGTGTCCAACTACGAAGCTTTCAGATCGTTTAGCAGGGCGATTACGTCTAATCTACTCGGAGGAATCGGTTATTTCTACGGGACTTCAGTTGTCGATAAAGGCTTTGCATTCGAATGGGACCAAGAGGATGATTATGATTATGACGGAGACGGAACACAGGACAGTCAACAAGGAGCAAGGCTCACCGAACCTCGGGCCTTACTCACTGCTACACCCAGTCGGAGCTTCTTCCCAAGGGGATTTTATTGGTAACATCCTTTCGTTACTGGTATCCTACATTTACTCAACTTCATCTCAAGGGATGAAGGTTTTCATCTACTTCACATTGGGCAGTGGGATAATGACCTCAGCCTCGAGATCCTCAAGGACTGGATAGATCTCATTGATGACAACGGTTGGGTTGCTCGTGAACAAATCCTCGGTGATGAAGCCCGCAGCCGTGTCCCACCTGAATTCCTAACACAAGTACCCACGTTTGCCAATCCACCAACGCTTACTATGGCGGTCACTGCTTTCATCGAGCGTCTCGCGTCACAAAATGACGGTCCTTCTACCGCGGACCTTGGCCTGGATTATGCAATGGGCGGCGAGCAAGTTAAACTCCCTGGGTCGACCCAAAAGGGGAGCGAGTATCTTTCACATAACGAGGGCCTCGATTTCCTGCTCTCGATCTATGCCCCTATAAGGCGTCATTATGACTGGTTCCGTCGTACGCAGCGTGGACAGATCAAACAATACGGCCGAAAAGCACGTTCGCGCACCGAAGCATATAGATGGCGTGGACGTTCAGAAACGCATGTCCTCACTAGCGGGATGGATGACTATCCAAGAGGTCCACCGCATGCCGGTGAACTGCATCTTGACCTTATCAGTTGGATGGGCTTCTTCACGCGAACGATGCGTGGCATAGCGGAATTTATCGGGGAGACTGAAGACGCGGAGAGTTTTAGGGAAATTGAGAAAGCTATCATTGAAAACATCGATGGTATGGTGCCCCAAGACTTCTAAGGCGCGCTGATGGAACTTCCCTCAATTCTAGATCTCCATTGGAACGAGGACGCCAAGATGTACTGTGATGTCGGAATTAACTCGGACGGTACGCTTGATTCTTATTCAGTGCTTTTTTCTTCTCTAACCATGTCCAGACGAATCCGAGCACGTGTGCCACAAAGGCTACCTTTCGTTATTCCCCTTTATGCTCTCCCTTCTCCCTCCTGACTCTCCTCATCTCCTTCCCATTCTTGACCTTCTCCACGATCCCGATCATCTTTGGTCACCGTATGGCATCCGTAGTCTTTCGGCTTCACACCCTGAATTCGGCCGGGGCGAGAACTATTGGAAAGGACCGATCTGGATTCAGATGAATTATATGATCTTGAGCTCTCTGTACAAGGTGTGCCCCACCCCGTTGAGCGGTGAATTGTGCCGGAACTGATGGAATGGATGAACAGACTTATGCAGCTGTCGAGGGTCCCCACCAGGAGTACGCCAGAGAAATATATACAGAGCTACGGAGAAACGTCGTGGAAAATGTTTACAAGGTACCCTATTGTAGCGATCTTTAGTGCCATCTCTACTGACAACACGCCTAGGAATACGAGCGAACTGGGTATGTCTGGGAACAATACGATGCGCTCACGGGCGAGGGCAGAAGAAGGTACGATCTCTCATGTATTTCTTGGCGGGTGTTTAACATTGTATTCCAGTCATCCATTCACTGGCTGGACGTCCCTCATCACTCTTAGTAAGTACTCTGTCATTTCCCATATGCACGCTTTAAAACCCTTGCAGTCATATCCGAAAAATATTGACATCGCCAACTTGGGGATTTCGCGGATCCAAAACTTGCACCACCATTTTATTGCCTACGATACTTGCGTACGAACGCCAACTGTGTATTCGAAAGGCATCTAGCACATATAATTGATAAGAATCCATCAAAAAGCGTAGCCATTTGCTTACTCTCTGGCGACCTGGTAGTGCAATGTCTCTGCGACGAGCGAAGTTTACACGCTTCAAGCCTGGATGCATAAACCGACGAGCAACAGTCGTCGATTCAACACCTCGGATTCCCGCCTGCTAGTGACCCCACTGATCGCTCGACATGAAGTGACCTTGTGAGGCGATCATACCGCGCGCCAATCAATCCAGACAGAAGCGGGGCACAAAACAGACTACGAAGATAGACATAACTTTAAACCAAATGCAAGAATTTGGGGGGGTATGCTTCTGAGTGAGACCATAGGCAGTGTGCATCGAGACTTGTCCGAAAAGCTTAACGCGTTATAAATGGTTCCCTAAGCCCCATGGCACCAACAAACATACACCCGCATCAGCCCTCTTGCATGACGTCCTCTTCTGGTAGTTTCGCCTGTCCTCCACCTGCACTGAGGCCCTTGACTCCAAAATTCACGCAGCGCACGTCCAATGTGCGCATATTGATTAATACCAGTGTCCCTGTCTCGGCAAAGCTCGGTATCAGGACCATTCTACATTGCCTGGACTTCTTCCTCTTGCTATCTTGCTCCGAGCTAACCAATGCCGTGGCGAATTCAGACATACCTCCGATAATGTATACGTCTGGGGTTTCGGTCAGGACAAACGGATCTCGTTCACGGAAGGGATGACACCATAATGTGTCTGGTGCAGTTGGTGCGATATGTCGCCACTTCAGAGTCAGCTCTGCAATAGACACGAGCGTGAAAGGGGGTGTGGGGAGATACTTGAACATGTCAAGTACAGGTTGACCAGACGTCACCAACACGCTCCGGGTCACCGAAGGCCTTGAAATTGACGGACTAGATTCTTTGGATGATGGTTGTTCCGGGTCTGTGCCGCATCGGAGCCGGAGCCAAACAGGATTTGTCTCGCGATGGAATGTTTCAAAAATGGTTGCTCCGCTAAACATGGCACGTGGAAAGGGTTGCTGGGGTAAAATTGCCCCTGAGGGATCGTCTGGGCCCGGCAGGATGTGCACAGGAAGAGCCGAAGAAAGGTCGTGAAGATGGGCAGAGAGCATGAAATTGGGATGTGGCGAAAGGTCCGACGGTGTCATCGTACTCGATTTTTTCTGCATCATAATATTAGGTACGCACACACTTTGGTAGTGGTGACTTACTGGCTTCTTTTCGTCCTCTTCGGCGCCATTCTCAATGCCAGCGACTGACAAGGAGTTTCCTGCTATAATCAGTCGCGTGATTTGTGACGCGATTGTTTGATCGTCGTGCCCCCCAACTTCTCCAGATAAGTACTCCACCAACATTTGAATCTGGGCATCTGCCTGGGACTCTGTTCCGATAGATAGCCCTGACACGACAGCTAGGTACTCATCCAGTTGTGCAGAGCTGTTGCCCATCAATACGTTAAGAAGGTGAAGGAGATTGTCCAGAAACAGACCTGCCTATCCACGTCCATGCTATTGCCGCCAGGGTCATGCTGTTCTGCAAACGGTGCAAGATCGGCAAAGCATGTGTCAATGACTTCAAATTCCCCGCCTGGAGTTTCCATGCCAAGCGCAGCAATGATAACACCAGTGACCAGATGCGTCGACCTGAGTTTCTGTCCTACAAGCTTGATACGCCCGGACTCATCCTCCAGCATAATGCTATCTTGATCTGAGTAAAATTTTTCTCTGAATTGCGGTGCAGGTAGCGAGTGCTTTGATACATTGAGTAAACTGACGACTCAGATTCAATTGTGCACTCACATCTCGACCCAAATCTTCAAGGACATTTGGCTTCAGTGGCATGTCCATATACACTGTGCCTAATATCCAGCAAAGCTGAGATTTGACGACGTCGAGCACCCTTTGGACGTACACCGGACTTCCTGGTGTAGTCCCATGAGTATATGCTTTGTTCTGTGATAGCGAGCCACCTGCCATCAAGGTCTTTCCATCTCGCGTTTGCGCGTTCAAGCACAGGTTTTTTCAACATTGCAAGTCTAGTGAAATAGATATTAGAGTATTGGTGCTTGTAGGAACGGTTCTTGGCGTCGATGACGAAGCAAGGCGAGTTGGCCGTTGGGGGCAACAGCACACTCGAGTGCCGCACATGGGGTGACGATGGAACTTCACTACAGAGAGTCGACATGAACAACCTGGTCAAGACGGTGAGGGGATTGACCTACATGGGCTTCATCTGACTGACGTTGCAGCGTGCCAGGCGTACTGAGTGGCACGGACCGACTCGGAAGTTCGATTGGCATACGCACCTTCGACCACACACTGGATTCCAATTCACGACTTACATAACTCACCCGGTTTGACTCGGCAAGTTGACCACTTGATCATTGAAGGGCTTGAGATTCAGGATGTCATGCACTCTTGTCGAGTCTCAGGTGTGCAATCACATCTTTTGCCATTTACAAGAGCCTTCCAAGAGTAATAAGTGTCTATAATCAGAGGAACAGACGTGCGGTGCACGTTTGTCGCGTTCGAATCGTAGTACGCATTCTTTTCATCATCACTGGTCGACATGTCCGAGAATAGGCTCCTTCCACTAGGCAGACCATATCTCGCGGAAACCGAGGCGAAGAACTTGCTCAAAATGGGTAGCGACATTCAAAATAGCGAGACCCTCCACCACTGGCAGATTTAGTCCCCATTGGCAAGCATAGCCCATATTCGAAGCCCGCGTGCTAGCGCATCGCATACCACGACACCCGTTTCATAGCGACTGTTCCAAACGAGACCGCTGTTAGTATCCACTCTCCTCATGTTAATGACGCAACTGCGCAGCAGGTAGGTGAAAATATCATTACGTAAATAAGCTCCCCTTATCTCTTGACAATCGCGGTTACCGGTGCCAGTGTGAGTATTCATGCTCGATGTATAAAATGTCCGCTGATGATCGTTGCAGTCCTTGTCGCCATGTCTCTCTCAAAGGTACACCCATCTCATGCTCCCTTTCCCCCCACTCACTTGTCCCTCTTCATCCAGCACATAAACCCTGAACGTCTTATTCGCGAGTCCAAGGTATGTCTGCTCCACCCTTCCATTCATGACCATACTCAGCATTGCATCTTATCCCACAGGATAAAAAGAATCATCCTCACCGTCACTTGAACGTCGCCACTGTCAACTCGCTCCCCCATCCCTATGGTGCTCGTTATGGAACAGAACCCGTTCCAAAGTTCCACATACCCTCTAAAGGGACGAGCGCCGAGACCGCATACCAGCTTATTCACGATGAATTGAGCACTGACGGTCATCCAACCCTCAAGTAAGCATGTTAGTCCAATATCTCTTAAGCGTTCTCACCTGCTTTGCAGCCTCGCCTCGTTCGTGCAAACTTATATGCCCGAGCCTGCCAACAAACTCATGTTAGAGAACATATCCAAGAACTTGATCGATCAGGATGAATATCCCGCGACCCGTGGGTGTCTTTTCGATGATCGAGCTAGATCTAGTGCTAATATGTTCTCTTCAGAGCTTATCCACACCCGATGCGTCTCCATCCTCGCCGATCTTTGGCATGCACCTTCCACCAAGCAAGCCATTGGTACCGCCACCACAGGCTCTTCTGAAGCTATTCAACTTGGTGGTCTTGCCATGAAACGGATCTGGCAGGAACGTCGCAAGGCTGCTGGAAAGTCCATTCATGAACCTGGTCCCAACATTATTATGGGCGCAAATGCTCAGGTTGCCCTCGAGAAATTTGCTCGCTACTTCGAAGTCGAGTGTCGACTGGTTCCAGTCAGTGCTGAGAGCAAATACAGGTTGGATCCTAAAAAGGCGATGGAATTCGTGGACGAAAACACAATTGGTGTCTACGTCATTCTCGGCAGTACCTACACTGGTCATTATGAGCCAGTCAAAGAAATGGCAGACCTCCTTGACGAATACGAGAGACAGACTGGCCACTCTGTCCCTATCCACGGTGCGATCCGTCGCGTCTTAACTCCCCGTGACTGAAGTTGTCACACAGTCGACGGAGCGTCTGGCGCATTTGTTGCGCCATTTGCTCACCCAAAACTTCTGTGGGACTTCAGGATTCCCCGTGTCGTCTCCATCAATACCTCCGGTCACAAGTTCGGTCTCGCCTATGTCGGTGTCGGCTGGGTTGTATGGCGGGCGAAGGAATACCTTCCAAAGGATCTCATCTTTGAACTTCATTACCTCGGATCCGTCGAGTATTCATTCTCACTCAACTTTTCACGACCAGCAGCACCCATCATTGCTCAGTATTTCAACTTCCTGCATCTTGGTTTTGAGGGTTATCGTGCAGTCGCTCTCGACGACCTGAAAAATGCACGACTCTTGAGCCGGGCTCTTGAACGTACAGGATGGTACACCGTACTGAGTGACATTCATAGGATCAGACCGGAGTCTACTCTTGACGAAGAAAATCCAGAGGTATGCTATCAGCCACTCCGTTATTCCACTATTCAAATGAACCCGTCACAGGCCTATGAGGATGGCCTTCCGGTGGTGTCGTTCCGCTTCTCAGACAGCTTCCAGCAGCAGTATCCTGAGATCGAACAGAGATGGATCCAGATATTATTGCGGGCAAAGGGGTGGATCGTACCCAATTACGAGCTCCCCCCGAACTTGGAGAACGTCCAGATTTTGCGAGTGGTTGTTAGGGAAACCTGCACGGAAGCGGCAAGTCTTGTTCCCGTATGTCTGTGTGATGATACTTATCGTTTGTGATAGCTTGTTGATCGTCTTCTTTCCGATATCGTGAGTTTACACGCGAATCAAAACTGCCGCTACTTACCCGATCCTCTCTTAGGTTGAGTTGACCGAAAATCTTATCAGTCGTGCTTCGTCAACACACTCGCTTGATATTTTGGGTAAAGGGCATCACCACGATGCCACCATCGGTCGGTTGGAGAGCGGTTCCGGATCGCAGCCTTCGGGCACATTCTCCAAGCCATGTTAGATGTAGTGAGCCAAATGTGCAGAAATAGGGAGGTTCGCTGAAATACGTAACAAGTTGTACGACGTCGTTGAGTAGTGTAAAACTAAAGTTGTGGTTCCTGCTATGAAGCTTGAAATGAAGAGTGATTACCTTACTGCCATCGCGCTCCTTCCTATTCCTATGCAGGCTTTTTTCTCTCTCGGCACTCAGTTCTCCAATTGAAAGCTGCAAACCTCTGGCTACGTGGCTCTTGTGAACCGCACGAACCAGAATTTTCGCTCTTACGAGAATCGTCGACGTGTGGCCTGTGTTCTTAAGTCCAACCCATTCTCTGCTCGGATGAGGTATCTTAATGGATGTCAACGAAGCCGTCGGTAGTTTGGTCCAAGAAATAACGCTCGATCGTGACGTGGATCATTCACTGGTGATTAGTGACACGTGACATATTGCGAAATTTGTACCTAGCCTTCACCGGAGCGTCCCGGCATACGATTGCTTGGACTTCTCTTAGAAGGCCCTACAACCCAGGAAAGCCATATCATGGGAGGGCCAAACCTGGAGGTATTCAAGTTCGGGCTGTATCTTTTTGTGCCAGTCCTTGCCCTTTTGCACTTTGGTGACCCACAATGGTACCACGACAACGTCCTTCCGGTACGCCTCCAGTGTGCATGCATCCGCAATCGAGCGTTAACATTCACGTATATTTTTCTTGCGGTAGTACAAGGAACATCTATTTCCTCGCGTCGACGAAACCAACCGTGTATGTGTGATTAGGTTTGGTTGTATCTCATCTCACGTTTGTCCACTAGCGCCTCCTTACTGATCAGGAAGCCATACGCAGTGAGTTGGCACGAATCAAAGCAGAGAAACTCGCAAGGAGGACGCAACGGGAGAAAGAAACTCAGGAACAAGTTCCACCTACACAGCCGTCGCAAGGGTGGTTCAAATGGGGTTGGTGAAATCAACTCTCCATACGCTTTCGACAACGTCCTACCTGATACACACCCACCTGTTTCTTCTGCATCACTTTGGTGGTACGCAATTGTCTGCAGATATAAGCAATAAACTCCTATCTCGTCAATTAGTATCCCGACACATGCACGATGAGAAGGGTACAAGCTAGAACACAGCGTGAATTAAGGAAATATAGGGCGGTGATTTATGGTAGAACTCTGGAGTAGTGAAATATGTGGCGGGTGAGGTTGTATGTGCAGATCATTGGGATATTGTAGTAGTACTAGTCGTCAACCTCGTCTTCTTCGTTGGGCGGGGTGCCCGATTTCAGGAAACTGTACTCTTGAACGACCGAATCGCCCCTCTTTCGTGCCTCGTAGCGTTCGATGATTGTTATGAGCACCTCGTAACGTTCCTTCTTGCCCCGTAAGTAGGATATCTTCGGGATGGTCTTTTCGACTGCAAGCCTGCGATGGAGTTCGATTTGATCGCGAAGTGCCTTGTCCTTCATTGCACTCACTTCCACGGGATCGAGCACAAGGCTGAGTGCTGCAAAATAGATGTTTAGTGTGGCTACCTTTTCTGCTCGTTCTGTTACTTTCTTTCATGTTTCTTCGGCCACCTTCTGTCCATGGTCAACCAAGGCTTCGCGATGCAGTGTCGTGGTCCGAAGCCCGTCTACGCGGCGTGCTTCCTTGCGCAAATAGGCATGATCTTCGTCAATAAATATCTCATCTATAAAATCTTGTGTGCCGTTGGGGGAAAACATTGTTTGATCCGTTCATGGTCGGTGGCATAGAGGCCAGATCACGTTCTTCCGCAGGGTCGCAATGAGTCCGCCAGGTGCAAATTCGCGCCATTTTGCTTGGAAGATTCAAAATATCATAAGAGAGGACGTGAATGACAGATGGGCGGCGGTGCGAGGTGAGGTAAGTGGTGCAGCTTTTCGCATACGCGAGACGCGTCCCATAAAGGCGCCTGTGGCTGAGCATGCTGCCTTGTTAGGGGCCCCCAGCTCGTCGAATGCACTGATTTTTACTTTTTGGGCACAGGTTTCTGTCACATTGCATATGACCTTCCACTCCTTTTCTACCTCTGCAGCTCGGTCCAGGATCTGGGCGTATTCTAGCTCATTGGATGTAACCTTCACGTTACCGCAAACAATGAAGACAACTTTCTTTCTCTGCTTTTCCTCAGCAGAAAGCTCTGACATTGGGTCCAAGATACGCCAGAACAACTCATGGCTGTAGGCAGGAGACATGGCTGTTGAACAAGCAAGCTCGAGCAGAAACTTGTGTTCATCTATGCCAGACGGTGAGGGGTAGGCTCCAACGGTGGTCCAGAATGTTCACCTGCAAATCCTCGCGCCGCAAACATTGCCAATTCATCGGGTATACACACACATTTTACTCCACCAGTATGGTTCAAAACCATACGCACCACTCCAGGTGCGGGCGAGGTTGCTCCTAGCGAAGCAGCGCGTGATGTCAACGCCTGCATATAAGGAACCGCAACGTGGTATTCCTCGTTTATCTGTACGGTATAAGGGGCGTCAGGGGGTATGTTGGTTGGAAGGGTCGATTTTTTCGAACTGAACCCTTGGGTATTGAGCGAGCTAGCGTGGTAGAAGCGATTAGACCCATGAGTCTCTAGGGCTACGACAGGAACTGCAAATGGAATTGAGTTTTTGTGTGACTGTTGATGGATTGGCTGGCAGACGAACCATTATCCCAGGCGACTGATTGGCAGCCAAGGAGTATGCCTCCGATTAGGCTGCCGCCGCTGACTGAACAGAATATTGCGTTTGGTGGGTAATGCAGCTGGGATTTCATTTCTTTCACCATCGAGGAGTGACCTTTCCAAAGCACTGGGTCGTCATACGACGAAAGTACGAAGCTGAATAAGGATTTAGCCAACAGACTCAGCTGTACCAGTGTTGGAGGACTGATGCATTAGGATCTTCCTCGGCGGCCTGGTACATGGCCTTTAACGAGTCGGAATAAATCTGGCCAACCAAGACCACATTTGCGCCTTGCTTTCGAAGCATGTCCTGTGTGTCCCTGGCTACGACGATGGGAAGATAAACGGTGCATTTGATTCCAGTGTTCGCGCAGCGAGGCCATCATTTCCTGCTGATGCGATGAAAACATGCAGAGCAGGACCATATTGTGCTCTGGACTCCTGCAGTCGGAGTGAGATGCCCCGGTGCTTGAAGGACTGAGACGGCTGTAGGTTCTGTAAAAATGTTCATCAACCCGGTTTCCATGAAGATGTGACTGAGGTGAGATTCACAGCCCGGGTCCCAATGGTCAAGTACGTAGTCCTCACCTCAAGTTTCAGATAAGCTGAGCAACCTAGACGACTGGATATGTGACTCGAGTAGATCAAAGGTGTTTCTACCCAGACACCAGTCGAGGGAACGATCTCAGCGCTCGTGTCCTTTCCCCTTGAATTCGTTGAAACTGTCAACTACATTATGTTGAAGTCACTGACTGACTGGATGAACGGGCTGCCGGCCCGAGGATCCCCACAAATTTTGAATTCCGACCCGGCAAAATGGCCGATGTGCTGTCGATCGAGTGTACACTCGATCGACTCCAACCGGCAGCAACCCCTCGGCTGTTATTCTTTAGATCACCCGACTTCGTACCCCATGACTGGCACCGAAACATCTCGCCGGTCATGGGATACGAGGTCTGGCAGGCATCAATATTATTTGATTTCCCGCTGGCAGCCAGCTTATAACCATGATCGTCGCGTCCCGCTTCGTTGAAATTCTTCTCCAATGAAGTTCAACGACGGCTTTTGGTTGCTCAAGCACGGTGTCAAAGCGTATTACGGTCTGCAGGTTACACAGTTGAAGACTGAATCAGATGGCGTCTCCCTTCAGGTAGCTACGCGACCCATCAGGCACAGAGGAGATACCCTCGGGGGTGCGTCTAAATCGAGACTGGAGTCTGGGGGTACCCCTTCATGTTCTACGCAGGTCCAGTGTTGAACGTCAAGGTTTACTCGCCCACTCAAGGTGTCATTGGCGTTCGTATCGATCACTTCAAGCACAAGGATGAATTGCCTGTCATTCCCCTATTTCCCGACGTCCCCCCCATTCCGGACGTCTCGTTATCCAAGTCGGAGACCGCCACCATCCTGTCGACGGCTGGGCTTGCGGCGGAGATCACCGAACATCCATACACCATCACATTCAAGGATTCACGCCGGACTCTGACTGCTGCGGGGTTCAAACACCAGGCAGTATTCGACGTTCCATACAAATGGACGACAGGGACCGCTGCGAATAGCTCCTGCCTGGCGCTCGATCCGAGCGCAAACCCTCACCCGGCGCACCCACCTGAAAGCGTTCGTTATGTTCATTCTGAGCTCAACATTTCACCAGGGGAACTTATCTATGGCCTGGGTGAACAATTTGGAGCGTTTGTTAAGAATGGTAAGAGCCGTTGTTCTGCATCTGAATTCTGGATTCAACATGGAATAGGACAAACTGTTAGCGTGTGGAACAGGGATGGTGGTACCTCGAGCGAACAAGCTTATAAATGTGTCCCTTTCTACATCACCAACAGGAATTACGGTGTATTCATCAACCATCCTGGCGAGGTTGAAGTAGAGGTGGGCAGTGAGAAAGTAAGCAGAGTGGGTGTCAGCGTTGCTGGAGAGTCATTGGAATACTTCATCATTTATGGCGAGCATCCTTTGGACGTCAGTTTTCCAACGATATTTTTCTGCGCCTTTTTAAGCTTACGATGTACCCAGATTCTTGAGCGATATACTCGCATGACTGGGCGACCCGCGTAAGCACCCCACCGGCGTTTAGTTAAACGCATTTAACTTTCCTGCTTTAGGTTGCTCCCACCCTGGACGTTTGGCCTGTGGTTGTCGACGTCATTCTTGACTTCATATTCCGGCGACACTGTGGCAGGCTTCTTGCAAGGTATGCGGGATCGCAACTGCCCTGTCCGTGTATTCCATCTGGACTGCTTTTGGATGAAGCAATACGAGTGGTAGGTCCTTGCTTTCAGAACTCCACAGAATCTGTTAATTCCGTTCCAGGTGTTCCTTCACGTTTGACCCCGATAACTTCCCTGACCCTCAGGCGTACCTAGCCGACATCAAGCAAACGTTCAACGTCAAGATTTGCGTCTGGAGTGAGTAACAGCTCTGCGTTCCTCATTCTAGCAGCTGATAATCTGCTAGTCAATCCTTACATCTCCCAGCTTTCTCCGATATTTGACGAGGGTGTCAAAGGAGGCTATTTCATCAAAAGGATAGATGGTAGTCCTTGGCAGTGGGACCTCTGGCAGCCTGGGCTTGCAATCCTGGATGTCACGAATCCAGAGGCATGCCGATGGTATACCAAAAAGCTTTCGGCTCTTCTCGACGTTGGCGTAGATACGTTCAAGGTTTACTCCATTTTCCTTTTCTTACACATATAGCTGACGTTTATTTCAGACGGATTTTGGAGAACGCATTCCACATGCTAACGTTAAATATCACGATGGTTCAGATCCGATGAGGATGCACAACACATACGCAGTCGCATACAACGAGTTAGTATTCAAGCTACTCGAGAACAGGTTTGGGAAAGGCGAAGCCGTGGTGTTTGCCAGAGCTTCAGCGAGCGGAGGTCAAAGGTAATGAGATAGTCTATCTGGCTACTGTGGTGTGCTGATACCTTTTGACAGATTCCCTGTCGTACGCCATCTCGTCCATCTCTTGTCCGACAAGACACTTACTTCCCTATCAGCATTGGGGTGGGGATTGTGAATCCACATTTGAGGCCATGGCTGAGGCCTTACGCGGCGCGTTAAGCTTGACAGTATCTGGTTTCGGCTTTGCTTCTCATGACATTGGGGGATTCGAGGTACGTGATCTGATGCAAAGTACAGCATGAAGCTCCATCGTTTTTTGCCAGGGTCACCCGCCACCAGATATCTATCAGCGTTGGGTAGCCTTTGGGCTCTTTTCTTCTCACTCGAGGCTACACGGATCATCTTCGTACCGTGTACCCTGGCAATATGGCGAAGACGCCGCAAAAAGCATGTCGAAGTTGCTTGATGCTAAGCATCGACTCATGCCCTATATCTACACCCACGTGAGTTATCTTTCACTGATGATGGATTACACTTTAGGAGTGACTTGGTCCAGGCCGTTAATGCGAATATTAATGGACACCCGTTACCGCGTGCCATGTTCCTCGAGTTCTTAGAGGACAGGACGACCCATTACCTTGACCGACAATACATGCTTGGGCCCTCGTTACTCGTGGCTCCCGTGTTTGTGGCCCAAGAGGAGGAAACAGAATACTACATTCCTGCTGGTCGCTGGACTTCATTGTTCAATCCAAAACGCACCGTTCTTGGCCCAATGTGGGTTCACGAGGAGGTTCCACTAGACGAAATACCAGTCTGGATCAGGCCAAACAGTGTGCTATGCATGGGTGCCGCTGGAAAAGGTCGTCCCGATTACGCACTTAACCGGGATATCGAGATCCATCTTTACGAGTATGCAGAAGGGACGGAATCCACTGTCGCGCTCTCTCCTACCAGTGGAACGGTTGTCGACAGCGTCCACGTCGCAAGGTCGTCAGGTAGCATTGCAGTGCGTATCACAGACAATTCCACGTCTATCTCTTTCGTGGTTTTGCATGGTGAATATCCAACTATCCAACACTTGGTTGGTGGGACGGCACTTAACAATGCCGTCGGTGTCGAGGTGTATGAGGGCCAGCGGGAAGTCGTAATTGGATTTTAACGTGTGGAGTACGTAAGCAGGAAATCTTTGTTTACATAAGTTATAGTGCCTGGTTGTCCGGAAATGTCAGCTTGCTTTCGGAGTGACAACTACTGGCTGAGGTCGCAGCACCCTCCCGGTGATAGCGCTCACCTTCAACCCATCCTCCATGTTTGCAAATCTCCCTCGGAAACTTACCGCGCCTTTGGGCCTTCTATCGGATGAAGCCAAACTAGCATTCCGCAGTCGTCCGGAAGGAATCTCCAAGCTAATATCCACCAGGGTGCGTGATGTCCACTATTTCAGTTGGCGGCGTGTACAATCATGTTGGTTACACCCCATAGAACATTGCTGAGAGTGATAGCTACTGGGATCAGGTTCGTCCTTTTCTGGCGCTCTACTTGGATACTGAGTCCACGTTTACAGTACTTCGTCTTATTCGACACACCCTCCGATGTGTTCTCCCTCGTTTCGCCGCATGACAGTACGTGGAAACCACATGCTCCACGACATTGCATCTAATATTATGATTAGTTCGTCGTGCGATGTTGGACGCACCCGAAAACGTCGCTACCTTGATACGAGTTCTCACATCACGGTTGTTCAATCTGGTCTCTGATCACACGTTTCCTTCCGCAACCGGTGTCTCCGTGGCCTCATATGCGACATCGCTCATCAAATCTGCTACAACAGAACGCAATACTACGAAAGAGGTTTTAAATGCCATCCGTGTCCTTCAAAGGGTACTTCCCGTCATCTTCGAAGTCGAGGGTGAATCGAATTCATTCGAACTGGAAGTATTATGGAAAAAAGTAGAGGCGGATGCCGGGGGTCGACCTGCCGCCGAGGAAACAGCCCAGTTTGTGATTGAAGACGACGACGACGGAAGTGAAATTGGCGATGCGAGCAGGTCGACCTCCCAAGGTTCGGAATCTGCACCGAAGCCAGAGAACATACTTTTGCCTTCCCTCGGCGAAAAGCTGTTTAGTTGTATTAACGACCTTTTATTTTGTTGTGGGTTTACCCTGCCTACCAAAATACAAGTGGACCATTACAAGATCAATTATGTCATTTGGTGCGCTCGTCGAGTTGCTACGATCAGCTCACCTGTGACGACTTAATCGTAGGGAGAAGGGCGTCGGTACCACCACGGATCCAGGTCCGAGCACTCAATTTGACTCGAATAAAACCGAGGTTCTACGCCTGCTCCTCGTGCTATTGTCGCGTCAGATGTATGTTTCTCCTGGGTCGTTGTTCAGTAAACCATCTTTCTACACTCTTCACGTGGTCCGAAAAACTCCTCGCCGGGATGTCTTGACGCTGTTGTGCTCCTTGCTCAACACAATCATGAACTCCTCGAAAACAACAAATGTCACCATCGCCAGCATGGCAGGCAAAGTGCCGTATAATCACCTTGTGTTCAAAGGAGAGGACCCCAGAACTGCTCTCGTTGGGATGTGTCTACAAGTTCTTTGTGTTCTGCTTGACTTTCAGAGTGGGCCCGCCCGGGATGCTTCAGCAGGAAGCGGGGAGACCGTGACTTCCGCACCGACGAGTAAAACAAATGCATTTCGATATTTCCTGGCGAAGTTGGCAAGTCACTGTTCATAGATATATGCGGAGTGGGCTAACGCCCATTAAGCATCGCACCCAAGACTTTGCTTTCGTATTGGATGGCATCACGGATATCTTGGAGCAACAACTCGCCGTCGCGAACAACTTACTCCCGGGCTCTAGAAAGTCCCTGCCCTACGTGCCGGAGATAAGTATGTGGTTTGTTCAATCGCAAGTGTGACCGACTTCTCAAGATCTCAATGCTCATCATAGTCATCCTGTTTTGGAAAATGATCGAGTTGAACAAGGTTAGACGCGAATTATCATTATCTCAAGCTCTACTCTCGCACTTGCTCATTCCATCACTTCTCAGAAATTCCGTGCATATCTTTTGGACTCCGATAAAACAACGGATGTATTGGCATACCTCCTGTGCTATGGTTTAGACATCAAAGACAAGCCTCGTACGTCTCTGAGAAAGTTATCGTGTCACTGGGCTCGTGTTCACTCCTTATTTCCAAGAGCAACATGGTCTCTGTCGTGCATTGACCTATATCATCCAGACCTTGTCAGCGGAACCTGCGTTCGGCAACAAGCTTTCGACCCCTATTAGGGTATCCTTACCTGCGAAGTGGGCAACGCCTGGGACAGCTGCCGATTTCATGATCACGGTGGGTCATCGCATCAACACATCAGGAATTCATTGCAGCCGCTGAAGGTAGTTCAGGCAATATATTCGATGATAGCTACGACATCTGGAACGCTCAATTCGCTATACCCTGCTCTTATCATTGCTCTGTCGAATGCTGCGCCGTACTTCAAGAACCTTTCGGTTGTCTCGTCGACACGGCTCATTCAGATGTTCAAATCATTTTCAAACCCACGTTTTCTCCTGTCTGACGAGAGCCACCCTAGGTTGCTCTTCTTCATGTGAGTATTACATTGGTCTGATCAAATTCGTTTGCTGATGACTGTAGGCTTGAGGTGTTTAACTTGGTGATATTCCATCAGTTGTCCGACAACCCTAACCTGCTGTATGGGATCCTCACGGCGCACAAAACATTTCAAGAGCTTGGTACCTTCACTCTGACCGGAGCTCTACGCGAGATCAAGCGCGTCGAACTTGCCAGAGAAGAACAAGCCGCTCAGTCAGAGCGCAATAGAAAAGGGCCTGGTCACCAAGAAGAGGACCTGGAAAGGGGGGACCCGTATGCAGAAAAGGTTCGATTGTTGCAGCAACAGGACGTTACTCCCGGCCGGGAAGCGGAGTCGTCGCATGATCCAAACATGGAGGGTGAAGAAGGGCCCACCGTCTCGCGCGCAATTGTTCCACAGGACCCTGAAAGCGTCCCTGGTACCCCGACTTCTGAGAAGACCAGGGGGAAAATGAGGGAAAGAAGATCTCCCTCGCTGGATGAAAATAGTAGTGCCGAAAGAACTCTAAGTGCTGGGATTGGACGGAACGGCTTCGTGCCCACTCAGGAATGGGTGAGTCTGCTTATGGTAACACCCAATTGGCGCTAAATACATTCGCGCCAGGTGACTTCCTGGCAACAGGGGTAAGCGTTCGATCTTCTTGATGGTTGTTTCGCAAGCTAACGCCCGTATAGCCTTCCTCTCGACACCGTGATGCTGGTCATTTCAGAGCTCCTTCCCAAGGTCCAAAGCCTACAAGTGGGTCGCCAAACGGCAAATACTGCAGGCGCTATTACGGATTTCCTGCAGAGCGTGACCCTTGTAGACGTTCTTCCACCAAGGCCCCAATTGTGTCCTCGAAGATTTATGGTCTGTTCGCCATCTGCCCAATCTCGAATTTGCTAAACATTGTATCAGTGGTCGGATGCTTCCATCGTCTGGCTCACCTCTTTGATTTGGGGAGAGGTCTACGTGCATGGGATGTCACCTCTAGGAATTTGGAACTCTACCAATGTTCGGTTGTTCCTCGTTAAACACACTCAAATGCAACAACATCAGATTACTGAAACGATGTCAAACATGTCAAGTGTCGTCGGTGGACTGTTTTCCCCTTCGAGGCAAAGGTCGGATCATGCATAGATGACCGAACACGACAGAACTCAGATTTCTCAGTCGACCTGTTTTATACACTTCGGGGTACCGTTAAATAATTCGCAGCTATACGTTCCCTATATGATGTACTTCTGCCACGGAATGATTCCATCGACAGAACATTAATAACATATGCGGAAGGAAAACTTCTCATCGTGGTTTTTCGTTACATAACAAATGGTCGGCGCGGGACCGGTCTGGAGAGTATGATGAATTTATTTCAACTGTACAATTAAATTGTTACCATCCATCGAAACGACGGCAATCGATGAGGATCAGGCAAAAGCGAAAACCCGCC
>JBBPRB010000156.1:0-24111 GCA_038092815.1 Hortiboletus rubellus
CTGTGGCAAAATATGACTCATACTGACCCACTTTGACTCAACCTGTCAGAAAATGACTTGCAATGAGCTAAAAATAACCTTTGGCTTGGCAATGACTCATGCTGACTCACTATGACTCATGCCGACTCATTATGACTCATTATGACTCATGCTGTGCAGATCACATGATTATTCTGCTAGTCTAGGGGCAGTGCTTTGGTTAGTCCTCATTTGACTTACCTTGACTCATATTGACTCATTATGACTCATGCTGTGCAAGGTCACATGATCTGAGTCAGGTGATTCGCAACTGAGGTCACATGCTCCAATTGCTCCTCTGACACTTGGCTAAGTACTTAAGGGTAGAAGAGATATTAAGAAAAATGGTTGGCTATGTACTAGTAGATTGTAATAAAAGTATGTTGAGAGAAATCATATTGTTTCTCCACAACCTGAACAAATAAGGGAAAATAGGGGTACATACTAGACACTATGGTCCATATGTCCCTCAATTAGCTAAGCATTTGGACCACAGGAATAAAGTGAAAACTGAAATCTCGGGTCAAATGTCTAGTATCACATAGACATTAACTATGTATCCACATCCAATCATTTTGGTGCAGGTCAGCATGTGAACTAACTACTATAAATGAACTACTCCCATGTAATATGAGTTTGTTCAACATGCATGTCCTTCAAAATCTTGTCTATTTGTGCCTGGATAAACTTCTGAGTTGGCCTCTGTGGGCCAAAGTATACATTTAGGAGTTCCAATGTTATTATTGAATCGTAGAGTACTTTTCTAGTGACTTTAAACTCCTGGGGAATTGTGGTAGAGATTGGCTTGATCCATTGATCAACCCTCTTATATGCTCCGTAAGTTTTTACACATGAATGTGATGTTGATCAAGTAAGTAGTTCTATAGACTCTGCATCTAAATCCTTGGGCAAGTACCAATCCTTGCTATATTCTTCATATATTGCCTTGATAGTCATTGCCTTGCTCTGTATGTCTGCTAATGGTTCTGCTGCTTCGTTAGGCAGGCAGATATTATCAGTGATACTGCTGCTTTATTAGGCAGGCAGTTACTAATACATAGCTAGTACACCTTTCTTAGGTGTGTCATTCTAATATGGTGTGAGATCTGTCCCTTAGATGTCACACATAAGAGCCTAGTTCCTATTGTAGTCTGTAGCTATGCCTGTATATGATCTTAGGATCTCATGGGATCTGCCTAGGCCGAATAGCTATACTTTACACTTCTAGTGCTCCCATTTTACTGTAATAGGGAATCCTTCTATTCACAGTTGTATTCACTGTACTTGTGGTGTTAGCTTTGTGCTATTGCCAGCGTAACAACAATTATATATTCTCTTCTGTAGTTTAGTGAGGTTATGCTTGTTGTCTCATATGACTAGATGGCCAGGTTATCATATGTTTGTATACTGTAGTCTACCTAAAGACTCAGTTTATGTCCTCATATATCTTTTTCTGTATTTGGAGCTGGTTTCCACAGGGAATGGAAACATTTATAGTTGGATTATACTTGTTGGCCAGTCAACTGTTTGACCTCTCTACTTATTCAAACAGGGTTGTGCTCACACTTTCCATGTTGTTGTAAAGGGGATACAAAAGGGCTATGTAGGGATATGGTAATGATACAGTAGAGGTGTCCTTCATGGCATATAGTAGGTGAGGGTGGACTCTATGTACACCATTGGATCAGGCGCTCTTGCACTGAAAATTCAATGAGTTAATATCTCAGCCATGCCTACAAGAACATACCTTGTTGTATGTTCAACTATTCCTTTCAGGAAGCTGGCAGTGTAAGTTCTAGTTGACCTCTCTAAATATGAGGCTAGGGGAAATGGGTCTCTAGTAAGTCACTGGGTTGTCAAGGGGATGGGGCGTACCTGATCCTATGCACCTCAAGCTATGGTGGGGGGGAGGGGAAAAGTCCACCCTGCGGTTGCTAAGGGCAAGGCCAGGTTTATATACTATCTGATTGGATCTTAAAGTATTTGACATGTTTCTTGAGCTGGCACAGTCTGCTAGGGTGTAACTTGATAAGCAAAATTAGTATCAGCATGTCTGCTGTGTTTATCCTATTTTGGGACTGCTGATGTTATGATTCTTTCTTTTCCCTTGCTAAACCATTTCTTTCTGAACAATCTCTCACATTCCGCAACGTTCTATCTTGTTCTCTCATATTCCATGACCCTCCATGCTTATCTCGCTTCTCTTACGTTCTCCAATCTTCTTTTCTTATCTTTGTCTCACAAGTAACTTCTTGAACATTCCGCAACATTCTATGACTTTCTCTTCAATTAGTCATCCTTGTTTCTCAACTGTATATAAACCCGACGTCCTTATCATGTATCCCTAAGTTAGACCTCCTTAGGAATACATTGAACTTCATGTCCTTGAACAACTCCCTTAAGTCTTTGTCCTACTTTTGAGTGGACGCTCGCTTCCTTGAAACTCTGCATTCAACCTAAATGAAGGTTGGACCTTTGAACCAACGAAAGACTAAGGCTACGCTTGGCCCTATCCGGACCAACCATAACAGCTGATCTGCAGCTTTGACAAGACTGCAAAGTTCCTTCTTGATTTGGGAGTGACATTGTGTCTTTCTTAATTGGAAGCAGGATCCTAAACATTCAGATATAGTGTCTGACTTGTGTGATTTGTCTCAGGCTGTGTTAGCCTCTACTTTGTATACCTAGTCCCTTGGATATCGTATTTAATATATCTTAGTATCAGTCACAAGTCGTTGCCCTTGACAATACACTTGATTGCTGAAACAACCCTAGAGCGTAGCTCCCTTAGGTTGCCAAAAGATAGCTGTAGACTTTAGTGGCAAATAAGAGATGAGGCTTGTCAGGCCAAGAGAGTCCTTCTTATAGTACTTTAGGGGAAAACACCAAGAGAACTAGACTGGAGTTCTCTGGTGGTAGCATCAAGCCTTAAGTACCTACTAGAGGTATGTATATGTTGTAATTGTATCTAACGATCCAGGAATGAATGGAGAAAAGGGCATAGGGTGAGATGGAAGTGAAACACATGAGGCCAATATGCAGTGTGGCAAAATGGAAGAGAAGCGTAACACAAGTGAAATGCGTATATCAAGGAATGGAATAGAAGTGTGATCAAATGCTTCTGTGAAGAAGTGAAACATAAGGGGAATGGAGATGAAACATAATGTGAAATGGAAAGATGAGAAGTCTCGTGTGTGAAATGGAGTGAAGGGATGAGAGAAGACTAATATGCACAAGATAAGGGATGAGATAAGATTGTCTGTTGTTACACGTAGAAAACGTTAAGTCCAACGAACATAGGGGTACAGGAATATCCTGATCATAACAATTGCAGGCTACACTAGTGTACAAACACTTGCATACAACTGTGGCATGGCACATTGTAGCTATTCATACATACAAGTATCTGTCAAACATAGGAAGCAATGAACTGGAAAACTGGTTATAGTAGGTTGTGGAGGGAATGAACAGTCAAGAAAAACAAAACAAAGAAACGTTATTACAAGCCTCAGGGACAGGACTGTCAATGGATGTCACAGAACTGTCAAACTTGTCATGGAACTGTCAAAATGATGAAGCCTGGGGTGCAACTGTGCTTGGGTCTCAACTCACTATCTCAAGGAAAGATAAGACATATAAGAGTGTCAAAGACGCTGGATTTTTTCAAAAATTATGAATGATAAGTATAAAAGAAAAGAAAAGAAACAATAGTTAGTATACTAGACAGGGATTGGGATATACTTGATCAGTCCTTGAGAGACAGACAGCAGCGTGATGATCTCTGAGGTGCTGTGTTGTTAGAACCGTAACTCCGGTATCAACTCCGGAACGCCAGAGGTGATTTAGGAAGTGGGACTTGGCTTCACTGTATGGTGCGCCCTTACAAGAGTTCGGTCCCAGATTTACGGAGATCAGAGGTAGGACTTAAGACGTGGAGACGTCAAGTCGAGCGGAGGTGTCGGAGGAGAGTTGTCGAGACTCAAGCAGAAGTCAGGAGAGTTATTCTAGATAATATTCGAACTAAAGAATACAGGAGTGAAATCGGAGGCTTATATACGGAGTTCAAGAATGATTAATAAATGGAGTCGTAAAGGATTGGTAAGAGAACAGGAGTCAGAAGTAAGTATCCTGGAGCTGTGCTCTAAGCGAGACACAGGTTCGGAGGTAAGTAAGTAACGGAGCTAATACTAAATAGGAGAGAACAAGGAACAGAGACGAAAAGAGAATACTAAGTACAAGTCCAGAGTCCGGAGACAAGTCCTACGTAAGAATGCAGCGGAGTTCTTGATGATAGGCCCGGAGGGCCAGAGTTGAACTTGGGTGAAATACGGGATATGACACGTATTGCCAATAGTAATCTTCTTGTTTGGCACAGAGATGGTGAGCATCGTGATAAAGCGACTGCACTTTTGTAGCGTGGTGGCTGGCAAGAGAGTTGGGATTGTTGAGATGGAAGTCATAAAGTAGCTGAGTGACAAGATCTTCGTCAGGGAGGGGAATTTATAGAATCTGATCAATAAGATCAGCCAATTCCACCTCACTCATGAAGTGGAGTGTTCTGCTGGCTAATCAGAGAAATCTGATCTCTTCGAGAGTGAAGAGAGAATTGGTGGAGGGTGCTCGTTGCTGGAAGAATTCGCCCTAGTGTACTGTAGCTGAGGTGATGGTAGTGCTGTTAATAAAAATGACTGCAGCAGTTTCTTGCAAACAGTTGCATGCCTGCAGCAGTGTTAGCACAGCTAGAATAGCATGTAAAACACTATAAGCATCTGCGCAAAAACAGCACATATCTTTAAGATGGCAGAAGTGGTCAATTTGGAGCCGGAGCACGTGGAGCTCATAGGATGGGATGCGGCCGAAATATACTGTAGGGGGATGCCGCATCAGCTGTTCACTTTTCGGTGCTCTGTCCCAGTCGCATGCTTCCTTCAGGTACCTTTTTAACGAGAAATAAAATGTCGTCATGTGGAATATTGCTGCATTGATATATGGTGACATGATCTTCTCCTTGGGTAGGGAGGGGTAATTCCAGATTGTACTCGAAAGGTGGCTGGAAGTAAGTAGTTCCATAGTTCCTGTTCATCTTAAACAAGTTAGTTCCATCGAATTGTTCTTTTCTGAAGGAAAGGACTCCAAACCTCTGGTTCATCTGAGTGTAGTACTGATTGGGATCAAATATTCCCTCCATCAGAGGGTTGGATCGATTGAAAAACATCTGCCTGGGACGATCCAGGACTTTGCTGAGGGGTGATGGGTACTGAGAGATATCTGAGCTCCATGTCGACGAGAAGGAGATGGTACTCCCAGTCTCTGATTGATCATCATCTTCGATGATTTGATGATCTGTAATAAAAATTGGGGAAGGAGTCGGGATGACAATGTACTCTGATCATGGTGTGAGATGTCTGTCCTCGGACAGGATGAGAAGAAGGAACCTCTCCATTGATGGGGAGGTAGTCAACGGGATACTCGTTAACCCTAAATCTAAGACTTTCTCACCCAGTACCTTTTGTGGATGATCATCGGTATCTTCATCAGTGATCTGCTTTTCCTCCTGAGCTTGACTGAGCTTGCATCGCAGTCCACTGGTTTGGAGGAAAGAGCAAAGGGAAGGAGGGTTGTCATGTTGGGGAGAAGGAGTGAGGATGGGAGGAGGCAGTGCACAGCTCTCCTGCTCGAGGAGGTATTTGAGCTATGCTTGATAGCCAGGAAGGAAGGGAGTGATACAATAACCTAATCAGGTAAACATCATGTAGGGGACAAGGAATGTAATCTTTTGGGCATTGTCAGGTAGTGTCACAGTGGGTAGGCTTACCTGATGCTTATTGGGTTCTGTGTCCACTTTGGGTAATTCCATGGGAAGCATGTAGACTAATTGGTAATTTCTGTCTACATTGTATAGCATAGGTTGCAGTGTAGCATACTATGCTGAGTTCAAAATGATGACATCAGCTAGACAATTATTGATCAGGACATGCACAGGTGAGGCAAGCGTCCCGAGTTGTGCATCATCGAGTTTGGGTGGGGGCTGCCCATAGCTCATGAGGGATGGTTTGGATTGGAATAGAGTCTGATAAGCATCTGCTAGATGGTAAGAATGTTTTGGCATTGTGCCCCAGAGATTCCCTCCCTCTGGGGGCTCACAATTAAATATTTTTTGCATTGTCGGGCTGTAATCTTCTTGCGCCTCAAGCTCCAGGCGCACTTCCATATTTGATTCATTTCAGATCTCCAGCTCCACTATTCTTTCCAAATAAGATCGAGTGGAGCTGTGCCCTCCTATTATGAGTGGTGCACTTCTATTCTTGGCAGCCAATGGCTGTACAAGAATTTCCATGGTCTGATTATCTTTGCTGTTAACATAGCTAAATCTTAGGTATGTTCCATCTAATCTCTCATCAGTGGAGACAGAGTTCTGCTGCTGCCAAGGGCAGCTGAGTAGTATGTCAAGGGGACAATTTGTAGATACCCAAAAATTACTATGAGTAGTTAGTCCTCCTATCTGAATAGCTAGATTGGGAATTAGTCCTTTTAATTCACCGTTACCTTCATTTGCATCATAAAGTATCGATATCCATCAGCACTTGTAGTTTTTCCCATAGTTCTCTAGTAATGATATTCACTTCACTACCAGAGTCTACTACAGTGCTATACACTTTGTTAGCTATGTGGACAGGAACTGTTAGTAATGGCCCATGATCCTGGCTTGTTCTGACATGATACGCTTGTAAAGCAGCGTTAGCCAATGTCACCTGTTGAAACCTAATTTGATCAGCCAATGCTTGTGTCAATTCCCATGAGTTACCTAATATTTCTCCTGTGGTCAGTTCTACCTTAGTGCCAAGTATCTTAGTCAGCACATCACAAGGATTTGTGGCAGCAGATAACTCCGTGTGTCACACTGCCATGTTTCTGGAATATTCCTTAGAAGGCTATACACTTGCACTTCTGTCAACTCTTTTGGGAAACTCCACACTCCTTCCCTTTTCAGCATTCCCTCCCCACTTCCTCTCATAGATATCAAGCATCTCTACATCTTCATCGTTGTGCATATCAGTGCACACTTGTCGAGTGTCCTTCAACACTCCCATTGGGGAGGTGGTTCCTTGATGAGGTAAGTTGATTATTTTTGATCATTCATTGCTGGCATCGTTCTTTACCTCTCAGCCTTTGGATGGTGCAGGAGTATTCTGGATGTTATCCTGTCACTCAATTAACTTTGTCCACTTGTCCTGGCCTCTCAGGGATGCTTTCGGATCATCCTGAGCATCTGGTAAGTCATTCTCCTTGTTTTTTTGCCATTTGCGCTGGTATTGATCTTTCCTTTCAAATTGATCATTTCCTTCATTTTGGTGAGTCAACCATGGATGTGATGCTCTATTAGCATCACTGTCGTGCATATTTGATGAGTCTTTAATCACCACTTCCTTTTGATGCTGACTACCTCCCAAGAAATTGGGAGGTATATATATTCCATTCATTATTTCCTTTCGGGCAGTCTTGGCTTCATGCTGAGATCGCACAATGCCATAACTCTGCAAGACTTCGTCGACATCATCTTCATCATCTTCATGCATCAACAAATAAGGTACAAATAATTTATCTTCATCTTCTGATTCCTCTTTGTCACTAACAGATATTTCAGGTATGATGTAGTTTGACGATCCGTGCTTCAAGCTATTGTGATCTACCATAATAGGGTTCGTCTGTGTCCATTTCTTATTTCATGCATGTTGCTCAACCATTTGATGGTAGCTTTTGATTATAGATTTGTCTGCTCTTCTATTGAGTGGGCCTTGATTCCTAGGTAGGTTTACCATACCCTGTTGATTGTATGCTAATTTCCCATGGTCTATTAACTCTAGCATGTGGGACAATCGCTTAGGTGATGGTCATGACTATTACACCTGAAAGATTTAAAGGGTGGGTGAGTATTAGGTAGTGACCTATTTCTTCCATTAGTAGACCTTTGTAGTACTTCCCTTGTAGTAGTAGTATTCTGTATACTACTGTACTAGAGGGTTTCTTGAAGGTAATAGATTTCAACCTAGGCTTTTTTAAGATGTCTACTATTAAAGGCTCTACCTTAAGGGCCTTGATGTATGCTCTTGCATAGGTAGGATTATCAAGCTTAAGTTTACTCATATGATCTATGAGTGAACCTACATTGTCTGAGGACTTTTTAGATTCCTTCTTCAGCTCAGGCTTCTTCTTTGCCTGTTTCTCAGGGGTCTTCTTTGTTCCCTTGTCCTTGTGCTTCTTGGAGGACTTCTTCTTCCTCCTTCAACATTCATCATCACTAGACTCATTATTTGAACTTTCGTCAGATGAATCTATAGAGTTGGAGTCAGTGCTACTCTTTTTAGAGGAGCTCTCTATGCCTGAGTCAGTTTCATCCTCATCAAACTTGTATCGATGTAGTAACTGGTTTATGACTTGACTAACATCACTAATCTTAAAGGGCTTACTCATATCTATGCCAGTATTATTGGCAAGTAGATGTATCTGCACCTTCTCTTGCATATACTTAGGGATTTCTTTTCAAAAGTAGGTGCAATATTCTTCATCTTGAATCACCTTTGCAGTCTTTAGCCATTGTGCAACTACTGTAAACTTGTGCTCGTAGGTCTTCCATTATGACATCTTGTCTAGGCTCTTCTTGACATATTGCTGAGTGAGCTTTCTAAGGTCACTCTTCCTGTACTGAGCATCTACTCGCTCAGCATTGTAAAGATGAAGGATCTTGGTCCTCAATTCATTCCAATCATCATTCTCATATTCATCAAGGGATTTGATCAATCATCCAACACTACTGCTACAGTAGTTGGAGATCCCTTTGCATTTCTCCTTGTCACTGATGATGTTGTACTGGGTGAGCAATTGCTCATATTGCTGTAAGAAGCATCTGACTTTAGAGTAGTGCCCTTTAAACTTGTCAGGGGCATCTCAGCTTCTGTGGCTGGGTAATGTAGTAGGTGCTGTTCCTGTGCCTATCATGATTCATAGTCTTTTGTTGTATACTCAGGGATAAGTTTGCATATTCCCTATGAGACTTGTTATGATGTAATACTATTGCTGAAACTCCTCATGGTGGGTTCCATTTGTTTTTTCTCTAGATAAGATCAGTAGAAAGGCTAAGAAACACTTATCAGACAATCAAATCTTATCTCCATGGATAGTGAACCTGAAGCAAGGTAAAGAGGATACTCTTTCCTGGTCGAGTTGGTACTAGGAATAAGTATCAATCTCGTAGAAAGGGGTTGACTATCAGATACATGGTTTGTTCGTCAATCATCAATGAGGTTGAGGATGATTGGAGGTCCAGCAATTCATTGAGGGTCTGGGTTTTAGTTGGGAAGGTATACAAATTGTACAAGGGATAGTTGGGGAAATAGTCTAGTCAACTCTCGGATTGCTAGGAGGAGTACTCTGTAGCAACTAGGGTTACTTCTCTAAGATGCACTCTTAATGGGCTTCCAATTAGCTCCAGTTGATTAGGAATGCTCAATTGGGTAGGTAGTGTTAATATGCTTTACTCTTGCTTACTGATTTACACACGTCTTTTAATCACACAGAATAGCTTTTCCTAAATTAAATCTATTATGCATTAAGGAGTTGGCAATCAGCTTAAATGCTCGACTAGAACCCTTTCCCAAGTTACTAATGAACTATTAGGTCTCCCTACTTAGCTGGGGATTTATTTTCTTTAGTTGCCCACTCTGGGATTTTCTCCCTAAAGGTATCCAAACTGTTCCTATCCTAAGGGATCCAGTATACTCCTAACTATGGGTCTAGGTAGTTCTATTTATAGCGTGGGAACTTCTCTACACAGCCTTACTATTTGTTTGTAGAGGGATGCACTTGTAAGCACTTGTTGGTTGAGTTCTATTGGATCTGTTTCCAAAACTTCTAAACTGTCCAAATGGGGCTGGATCATGCTCCTTATATAGTAGTTTACATGTGGCTGTGCCAAGATATGACTTATATTGACTCATATTGACTCACTTTGACTCATCCTGTTAGAAATGACTTGCAATGAGCTAAAAATAGCCTTTGGCTTGGCAATGACTCATGCTGACTCATGCTGTGAATCACATGATCATTCTGCTAGTCTAGGGGCAGTGCTTTGGTTAGTCCTCATTTGACTCACTCTAATTCATATTGACTCATGCTGTGCAAGGTCACATGATCTGAGTCAGGTGACTAGCAGCTGAGGTCACATGCTCCAATTGCGTCTCTGACACTTGGCTAAGTACTTAAGGGTAAAAGAGATATTAAGAAAATGGTTGGCTATGTACTAGTAGGTAGTAATAAAAGTATGTTGAGAGAAATCATTTTGTTTCTCCACAACCTGTGAATAAACAAATAAGGAAAATAGAGGTACATACTAGACACTATGGTCTATATGTCCCTCAATTAGCTAAGCATTTGGACCTTGGAAATATAGTAAAAACTCAAATCTCGGGTCAAATGTCTAGCATCACATATACATTAACTATGTATCTGCATCCAATCATTTTGGTGCAGGTCAGCATGATGCTAATGGAGGTAACAGTGAATTAAAAGGATTAATTCCTGATCTAGCCATTCAGATAGGAGGACTAACTACTCATAATAATTTTTGGGTATCTACTGATTGTTCCCTTGACATACTACTTGGCCACCCTTGGCAGTGGCAGAACTTTGTCTCCATTGATGAGAGATTAGATGGAACATACCTAAAATTTAGCTATATTAATGGCAAAGATAATCGGACCTTAGAAATTCTTGTATAGCCATTGACTGCCAAAAATAGAAGTGTACTGCTCATAATAGGACGGCACAGCTCCACTTGATCTTATTTAGGAAAGGTAGTGGAGCCAGAGATCCAAAATGAACCAAATATGGAAGGATGTCCAGAGCATGAGGCGCAAGAAGATCACAGCCCAATGATACAAAGAATATTTAATTGTGAGTCCCCAAAGAAAGGGAATCTCTGGGGCACGATGCCAAAACAATCCTATCATCTATCCAATGCTTATCAGACTCTATTCCAACCCAAACCATCCCTCATAAGCTATGGGCAGCCCCTGTTCAAGCTCGATAATGCACAACTTGGAATGCTTGCCTCACCTGTGCATACCCTGATCAATAATTGCTTAGCTGATATCATAGTTTTGAACTCAGCACAGTATGTTACACTGCAACCTATGCTGTACAATGTAGACAGCAATTACCAATTAGTCTACATACTTCCCATGGAATTACCCAAAGTGGACATGGAATCCAATAAGCATTGGGTAAGCCTGCCCACTGTGGCACTATCCGATGATGCCTGAAAGATCACATCTCCTGTCCCCTACGTGATGTTTACCTGATTAGATCATTGTACTGCTCCCTTCCTTCCTGGATACCAAGTGCAGCTCGAATACCTCCTCGAGTAAAAGAGCTGCATATTGCCTCCTCCCCTCCCCACTCCTCCTCCCCAACATGATGATCCTCCTTCCCTCCTCTCCCTCCTTCAAACAAGTGGACTGCAACATGAGCTTAGTTGAGCTCAGGAGAAAAAGCAGATCACCAATGAAGATGCTGACAATCGCCTACAGAAGAGACCAGGTGAGAGAACCCTTGACTTAGAACTAACAAATATCCCAGTGAGTACCTCCTCATTGCTGGGGAGGTTCCTTCTCCTCACTCCATCCAAGGAGGATGGGCATTTCATACTGCATTTGGGGTATGTTGTCACTCCGACCCCATTTCCCTTTTTTATTACAGATTAGCAAATCGTTGAAAAAGATAATCAATTGGAGACTGGTAGCACCTCCTCCACCTTGTCGACATGGAGCTCCAACATCTTCCAGTATCCATTGCCATTTAGCAAAGATCTGGACCACCCCAGAAAAATGTTCTTTAGTTGATCTAACCCTCTTATGGAAGAAATATTCGATTCCAATCAATTCCACACAAGAACAAACCAGAGGTTTGGAGTCCTTTCCTTTGGGAAAGGACAATTCGATGGAACTAACTCATTCAAGATGAACAGGAACTACAGGACCATTTACTTCCAGCCACTGTTCAAGTACAACCCAGACTATCACTTTTTCCTGCCTGAGGGAAAAATCACATCACCATATATTGATACAGCCATATTCCACACTACAACCTTCTATCTATCACTAAGAAGGTACTTGGAACAAGCCTGCAACTGGGATGGAGCACCAAGGAGCAAGCAGTTGATGTCATCCCCCTACTGTTTATTTTGGCTATATCCCATCCTATGAATTGCACATCCTCTGACTCCAAATTGACCGCTGCTATCTCGAGGATATGTGCAAGTTCTGCGCAGATGCTTACAGTGTTTTACATGCTATCTTGCTATACCAACACTTCCACAGGCATACGACTGCCTGCAAGAGACTGCCATGGTCCTTTTTATTAATGGTACCACCATTGCTCCTGCCTTGGTACATCAAGGCAAGTTTTTCCAGCAGCACACACCCTCCACCAACCCCCTCTTCACACTCGAAGAGATCGGCTTCTTATGATCAGCAAGCAGAATGCTCCACTTCATGGGTGAGGTGGAATTGGCTGATCTTATTGATCAGATTCTACAGATTCTCCTTCTAGATAAGGATCTCATCATACAGCTTCTCCATGATTTCCACCTTGACAATTCCAATTCCCTCGCTGGTCATCACACTATAGAAGCACAGTCGCTTTATTGTGACACACACTGTCTCCATACCAAACAAAAAGACTATTATTAGCAACATAGCACTTCAGAGATTATTGTGCCACCATCTGTCCCTCAGGGACTACTCAAGTATACCTTGATTCCTGTCTAGAATACTAACTATTGTTTTGTTTCATCCTTTTATGCTTATCATTCTCAATTTTTGGAAAAACCAGCGTTGACCTGCACCAAAGTGTTTGGATGCGGATACTTAGTTATTATATATATGATGCTAGACATTTGACCCGAGATTTGAGTTTTCACCTTATTCCCACGGTCCAAATGCTTAGCTAATTGAGGGACATATAGACCATAGTGTCTAGTATGTACCCCTATTTTCCCTTATTTGTTCATTCACAGGTTGCAGAGAAATGAAATTATTTCTCTCAACATACTTTTATTACTACCTACAACTATATAGCTACTCATTTTCTTAATATCTCTTTTACCCTTTTGTACTTAGCCAAGTGTCAGAGAAGCAAATAGAGCTCACTTGCGAATTACCTGACTCAAATCATGTGACCTTGCACAGCATGAGTCATAATGAGTCATAGTGAGTCAAAGTAAGTCAAATGAGGACCAAGCAAAGCACTGCCCCTAAACTGGCAAAATGATCATGTGACCTGCACAGCATGAGTCATTGCCAAGCCAAAGGCTATTTTTAGCAATTGCTAGTCATTTTCTGACAGGTTGAGTCAAAGTGAGTCAGTATAAGTTAGTATGAGTCATATTTTGGCACAGCCACCTCGGAACCGAAGGTAGCACAGCCACATGTAAACTACTATATAAGGAGCGTGATTCAGCCCCATTTGGCAGGTTCCCTCTTTTAGAAAAAAGGTTCCTACTTGAATAAATCTCAACCAACGAGTGCTCACAAGTGTACCCCTCTACAAACAAACAGAGAGGCTGTGTAGAGAATTTTCCCACGCTATAAATAGAACTACTTAGACCCAAGTTAGGAATATACTGCATCCCTTAGGATAGGGACAGTTAGGACATCTTTAGGGAGAAAACTCCAGAGTGGGCAACTAAAAGGAATAGATCCCCAGCTAGTAGGGAGACCTAATAGTTCATTAGTACCTTGGGAAAGGGTCGAGTCGAGCATTTGAAGCTGATTGCCAACTCCTTAGTACATAATAGAATCAGTTTAGAAAAGACTGTTTTGTGTGACTAAAAGATATGTGTGAATCAGTAGCGAGAGTAAAGCGTGTTTACGCTATCTACCCAATGAAGTATTCCTAATCGACAGGAGCTAATTGGAAGTCATTGAGAGTGCATCTTAGGGAAGTAACCCTAGTCACTACAGAGTATCCTTCTAGCAACCCAAGAGTTGTCTAGACTATTCCCCAACTAACTTTAGTACATTTTGTACACCACTCCAATAGAAACCCAGACCCACAACGTGTTACTGAATCCCCAATCACCCTCAACCTCATTGACGATTGAAGAACAAACCACATGCCTGATATTCAACCCCTTTCTACAAGATTGATACTTGTTTCTAGTACCAACTTGACCAGGGAAGAGTACTCTCTTCACCTGGCTTCAGGTTTACTATCCGTGGAGATAAGATTGGTTGTCTGGTAAGCATTTCTTAGCGTTTCTACTGATCTTATCTAGAAAGAAGACAGTGTCTTAGACGCTGCCATATAGTTTATATTTTTTTGAGATAGTGAGTCAAGATCTGAGCACAATTGCACTCTGGGCTCAATCGTTTGACACTTCCGTGACAAGTTTGACAGTTTTATAATATCTATTGACAGCTCCATTCCCAAGGCTTGTATTAATGTTTCTACTTTGTTTCTCTTACCTGTTCATCCCCTCCCACAACTTACTATGACCAGTCCTTCAGTTCACTGCTACCCATGCTAGTGGATATTTGTATGTATGGATAGTTACGATGTACCATGCTTCGGTTGCACACAAGTGTTTGTATACTAGAGTAGCTCACAATCAAGTGTATTGTCAAGGGCAGCAACTTGTAACTGATACTAAGATACATTAAATACAATATCCAAGGGACTAGGTATACCAAGAAGACCAACACAGCCCAAGATAAATCATACAAGTTAGATACTATACACAAATATTTAGGACCCTGTCCCCAAATAGAAAAGACAAAACACTACTTCCAAATCAAGAAGGAACCTTGCAGTCTTGTCAAAGCTGCAGATCAGCAGTCCCAAAATAGAATAGACACACAGCAGACATGCTGATACTAATTTCACTTATCAAGTTACACTCTACCAGACTGCACTGGCTCAAGAAATACGCTGAATACTTTAAGATCTGACCAGATATTATATAAATCTGGCCTTACCCCTAGCAACCACAGGGTGGACTTTCCCCTTTCCCCCCCCCATCATCGCTTAAGGTGCATAGGACCAGGTATGCCCCATCCCCTCAACAACCTGTTAGCTTACTATAGAACCACCCCCCCTCCTAGATGTGTACTCTAGGTATGGAAAGAAGTCAACTAGGACTTATGCTGCCAGCTCCCCAAAAGGAATAGTTGAACATACAACAAGGTATGTCCTTTGTAGTCATGGCTAATATGAGTAACCCATTGAATATATGTACAATGCAAGAGCGCTGTAAGGAACTGAAGTTCCTTGTGGTCGTATCCTATCATTCCACCGACTTCCACAATGCCCCTAATCATATTCCGACAAATCCTAGCCCAACCCAATTCAATCCTAGTCCAACCCGATCCAATCCTAGCCCAACCCGATCCAATCCAATGCAACCCGACATTATCTGTCCATTTCCGGATCTCCGCACGTGCAAGATCTATCCGGATCTTTGTTTTTCATTCGGATTGTTTTCTTTTGGTTTCATTGAGCTGTCATATCACTTCGACATAGGCCTAGACCCCTTTGTAGTATTCCGCATGGTTTCTGTTTACCCATGAAGGGACGATGTTCTTTTTCTTTTTCTTTGATGTACTTGGTTACCGATCGATACTTCCCTTATTAGGAAGAGTCTTGGGTGTTCCCTTGACTATAAAACCCCTGTAGTGCAATGGATAATACATCTTTCGCCCATGTGCACTGATCACCCATTTCCTTGCTGTGAAGCCATGTCTTTGCGAACCTCATCACTTTTCCGCTCACATCTGGTCCTCGTCCTTGACCGGATCTCTTTTATCTCATCACCATTTCATCAAATCCACTCCGGGTTTTTGGATTCCAACATCGAACGTATATTCCTACTCTTTCTATCTTTATTCCACTTTCCGGATCTTTTTCTTATCATTTTTCCGGATCGAGTTTGTCTGGGTTTAGCCTCTATCTTTCCAGATTCATTTCCGGATTGTGTAGTCAGGTCCTTCGCCCCCACCAACTTCTTTAGGGTCCCTGGGACAAACCTATTCGTACCCTTCTTTCTTATTTTCTAGTATCCCTCTTGCTATTGTAGCACAGACAGGACTAGTGTTTTACAGCGCCTGATTCGATGATGTGGAAAGTGTCCACCCCTGCCTACTATATGCTATGAAGGACACCCCCTACTGCATTGTTACTGTATTCCTACATACCCCTTTGTATCCCCCTTTACAACAACATGAAAAGTGTGAGCACAACCCTGCCCAAATAGTAGAGAAGTCAAATGGTTGATTGGCCAAGGAATATAACCCAACTATAAATGTTTCCATTCCCTGTGGAAACCAGCTCCACACATAAAGAGAGATATGCAAGGACAGAAACCAAGTCTTTAGGTAGACTACAGTATACGAATACACGATAACCTTGCCATTTAGTCATATCATACAACAAGCACAACCTCACTAAACTATGGAAGGGAAGTACATAGTTGTTGCTATGCTGGCAATAGCACAAAGCTAACATCACAAGTACAGTGAACACAACTGTGAATAGAAGGATTCCCTATTATAGTAAAACAGAAGCACTAGAAGCATAGAGTATAGCTATTTGGCCTAGGCAGATCCTGTGTGATCCTAAGACCATATACAGGCATAGCTACAGACTATGATAGGAACTAGACTCTTACATGTAACATCTACTGTAAGGGACAGATCTCATACCATATTAGAATGACACACCTAAGAAAAGCATACTAGCTATTAGTAACTGCCTGCCTAATGAAGCAGCGGTATCACTGATACATAGTATCTGCCTGCCTAACAAAGCAGTGGAACCATTAGCAGACATACAGATCAAGACAATGACTACCAAGGCAATATATGAAGCACATAGCAAGGATCAGTGCTTGCCCAAGGATTTAGGTGCAGAGTCTATAGGACCACTTACCCAATCAATATCATACTCATGTGCACAAACCTATGGAGCATATAAGAGGGTTGATCAATGCATCAAGCCAATCTCTACCCCAATTCCCCAGGAGTTTAAAGTCATTAGAACAGTACCATACGATCCAATGATAACCTTGGAACCCCTAAATGTACACCTTGGCCTACAAAGGCCCACTCAAAAGTTTACCAAGGAGCAAATAGACAAGGTATTGAAAAACATGAAATCCTATCAATTCTTGTGGCCTGGAAAACATAATTTGTTGATTTATATGCTGATCAAGAATGAAGCAGCTATAGCTTTTGAAGACGAGGATAGGGCAACTCTTAAAGAAGAATACTTTAGCCTCTACAAAATATCTCATGTATCACATAAGCCATGGCAGGAGAAAGGTATACAATTTGCTCCTGCATTGCGACAACGAATCATGAATCTGCTGCAACTCAAGATAAGAGCGGGAGTCTATGAATACTACCAATCCCCCTACAGATCATGATGGTTCTGTATGTGGAATGAAGAGAAGCAGAACCTAAGAATAGTACATGACCTGCAGCCACTAAATGCAGTAAGCATCAAGGAATCATCAATTCCCCCACACTTGGATCAATTTGTAGACCAGTTCTTGGGAGGAAAATGTTTTACAGTCCTAGACCTATATTGGGGCTTTGATGCAAGGAAGATGGATCAAACTAGTTGTGACATGACAGCCTTCCAAACCCCACTAGGACTACTATGGATAACTTCATTGCCCACTGGATACACCAATTCACCCTCTGAATTTCAAGAATATATGGTGTTTATATTCCAAGATGAGATCGTTAAACAAGTAATGAACATATTTATTGATGATGCACCAATATGAGGACCACTTACCATCTATTCTGATAAGGATGGAAACCCTGCAGTTTTGCCAGAAAGACCAGGAATATAACAATATATCTGGGAACATGCAGAAGACTTGAATTGAATCTTACATTGTTTGGCAGAAGCTGGAGGAACCTTCAATGGAAAGAAACTTCAAATCTGCCAACCCCAAGTAGTAATACTTGGCCAGAATGTAGGAGTCAACAGAAGAAAGCCCAACATACAATGAGTAAAGACCATAAAGGAATGGCCTATCCCTCAAAGTGCTATAGAAGCCAGACAATTCATGGACCAATGTGGAACAGTTCACATATGGATTCCTAATTACTCTCAAATAGCAAGAAGTATAACTTCTACTTGAAAGAAGGATGTACCCTTTGTCTGGATAGAAGAATGTCAAGAAGCCTTTGAGACTTTAAAGGAATTGATTATCACAGCACCTGTACTCTTACCTATAGATTATACATGTAAACAACCAATAGTGTTATCAGTAGACTCTAGCTATATGGGAGTAGGGATGATTCTGTCACAAATAGATAAGCATGGTAAATGCCACCCCTCTAGATATGAATTGCTTCCCTTTTCCTTAGTGGAAGCTACCTACTCTCAACCTAAGCTGGAACTATTTGGCCTATTCTAAGCCTTACAACACTTCTGCCTATATGTGATTGGAGTCAAGAACCCCATAGTAGAATTGGATGCCAAGTATATCAAGGGAATGCTGAATGAGCCTGAATTGCAACCAAATGCAGTAATCAACAGATAAATCCAAGGAATCCTTATGTTTGACTTTATCCTTGTTCATATACCTGCAACACAGTTCAAGGCACCAGATGCATTATCCCAAAGGCCACTTGAAAACCAAGCCAAGGTAGAATCATATAATAATAGTTGGCTTGATGAAATTGCCTTGTTCTACATACATTATGAACCCAGATTGCATAAGAACAATGGTATAAAGGAAGGTACCTCTAGGAATATGACAACACATGTACTGTCGGCCCAAGAGAATCAAGATACTACCCTTAGGCAGATATACAAGTATCTGACCAATCCTGAGCCTAAACTTGTTATTAATAAGTTTCTAAGAAAGGTTATCAAGTACTTTATAAAGGCAGGATGCCTATTTAAGCAAACCAAATCTGGACATCCCCTCTTGGTGATATTTGACCATAGTAAGCAGTGACTTGCATGAAACAAGTTTCATGCATGTACATAGCAAAGCAGTCACCTGAGAAGTGGAATTTCCACAGCTCCTTGTGGACCATATCCTTTGATACCATAGGGAAAGATAGCCCCTATCATGAGCTACATACCCCTGTTTTTCCAGATTTTTCCACCTATTGGTTATTGAGATATTGATCAATTTCTCTAGTCCAACCCTTACACTTGCACATTTGTACATAGCAAACTATTTCTTTGATTTCTCTTTATTTATCTGATTGCTTAGCTAAGTGCCAGTGAGACAAAGTGATCATGTGACCCTGAGCTACCATGTGACCTTGTCCCCATTAGTCTGTACAGCCCTGCACAGTATAGCCAGCCTCTTTAGCAAAGCATTCCAAATTTGAATTTCTTTGCTCAAAGTGCTTCCCCTTAGTGTGCCTGGGTTTGACAGCTCGTGGCTGACATTAGTAAGCGATTGTGCCTTAATTTATAAGCCACCAAGCCCTTTAATTGGCTAGCATAGCCTCCTATATTTATGTATATAAAGGGGAGCATTCTGGTCTACAGAGAGCATCTCATCTTCTACCTCAGATAATATCATCTGACAAGAGATCCCCTGGGAAACCTAATAAGACCTAATAAGGCAGGGTACCCCAGAGCGAAGTAAATAGGAGTTTAGAACTACTACTAGACTATTAGAACTTGTACCTAAATAAAAGGCAAGTATCTAATACTATCCTTTTGAAAGAAATCCCTTTTTGGGCAACAAAAGGCATCTGGTTCCTATTAGTAAGCAACCTAAGTGTCCTGTAGTACCAAATAAGGGCTACACTTCACCTCTCTCAGCCAAACTTGCCTATCCCTTAGTTGAGACAATAAAATTGAGTTATAATACCCTTTTGAATCTACTAAGTGTACTGTTGTAAAACACTAGTCCCGTCTGTGCTGCAATAGCAAGAGAGTTACTAGAAAATAAGAAAGAAGGGTACAAATAAGTTCATCCCAGGGACCCTAAAGAAGTTGGTGGGGGCGAAGGATCTGACTACACAATCCGGATGGGAATCCGGAAAGATAGGGGCTAAACCCGGACAAACCCGATCTGGAAAAATGATGAGAAAATGATCCAGAAAGTGAAGTAGAGATAAAGGGAAATAGAAATATACGTTCGATGATGGAATCCAAAAATGCGGAGCAGACCTGAAGAGATGGTGATGAGATGAGAGGGATCCGGCCAAGAACGAGGGCTGGATACGAGTGGGAAAGTGACAAGATTTGCAAAGACACGGCTTCGCAGTGAGGAAATGGGTGATCAGTGCACACGGGTGAAAGATGTATTATCCATTGCACTACAGGGGTTTTATAGTCAAGGGAACACCCAAGACTCTTCCTAATAAGGGAAATATCAATCAGTAACCAAGTACGTCAAAGCAAAAGAAAAAGAACATCGTCCCTTCATGGGTAAACAGAAACCATGCAGAACACTACGATGGGGTCTAGGCCTATGTCAAAATGATATGACAGCTCAATGAAACCAAAAGAAAACAATCCGAATGAAAAACAAAGATCCAGATAGATCTTGCACGTGCAGAGATCCGGAAACGGACAGATAATGTCGGGTTGCATTGGATTGGATTGGATTGGACTAGGATTGGATCGGGTTGGACTAGGATTGAATCGGGTTAGGCTAGGATTTGTTGGAATATGATTAGGAGCGATGTGAAAGTTAGTGGAATGATAGGATATGACCACAAGGAACTTCAGTTCCTTACACCGTCAAGTCAACTACCAACCATCCCCTAAACAAACCCTTGCTAGGGCTCAATAGGACAAACCTACCTATAGGACTCCTACTCCTATCTTGCCTAGACTTACTATTCTAAGGGATTAGCCTAAGTCTACACTTTCAACCTATTATTGTAGCTCTTTAGTACACAAGAAGACCGAGTTTGCTATAACTGGCTGAGTGACTAAGCAACCTGACACGACCCTTTGCTTATCTAATCACCTCTTCTGGATGCAACATTCTCAGGAGTTTCCTACACACAATCCATAGCATTAGTTTCCACAGTTACTAGGCAACCCATTGCCATTAACTTGAGCCCATTAGATGTGTAATTTCCCTAGAATCACCTTTACTAACCAGACTTTAGGCTGAAACAATCTTAAACAACCAATCTGTAAACTTACATGGAGGATTGGCAAACAAACCACAGCTTCTAGTATACTAAATCTCCCCCTTTTCTATTTGGACTATATCCATTACTCCTAAGTCCACTGTCTTTCTTCTAGATAAGACGACGAAGAACCAACCAAAAATGGGTGGTCCCCAAACAACATGTCTTGTCTCCACGGGCTAGAATACTTTGCTCAAGGGAAGCATGAGTAGTCTACCCTTGGTGGAGTTAGGGGTAATGGATATAGTCCAAATAGAAAAGGGGGAGATTTAATATATCAGGAGCCATGGTTTGTTTGCCAATCCTCCATGTAAGTTTACAGATTGGTTGTGAAAGATTGTTTCAGCCTAAAGTCTGGTTAGTAAAGGTGATTCTAGGTGAATTACACACCTAATGGGCTCAAGTTAATGGCAATGGATTGCCTAGTAACTGTGGAAACTTGTACTTTGGTAGTATGAGAAATGGGCGATTTAGGAACTTGGCCTAGATCTCGCCTAATGCTAATGGATTGTGTATAGGAAACTCCTGGGAATGTTGGGTCCAGAAGAGGTGATTAGGTAATCAAAGGGTCATGTCAGGTCACTTAGTCACTCAGCCGGTTATAGCAAACTCGGTCTTCTTGTGTATTAAGGAACTACAACTATTGGTTGGAAAGTGTAGACTTAGGTTAATCCCTTAGGATAGTAAGTTCAGGCAAGATAGGGGTAGGAGGCCTATAGGTAGGTTTGTCCTATTGGGCCCTAGCAAGGGTTTGCTTAGGGGATGGTTGGTAGTTGACTTGATGGTACACTTAGTAGACTCAAAAGGGTATTATAGTAAGGTGCAAAACCATTGCAATGCCTAACCCCAAACTGCACCCCACAATCACTTGTGGGAATTTCACTTTGCTTTGGTGGAAACAAATAAAGTACAAACCCTTAGCTACAACATTGTCCCCAGGGTCATGTGATTTCGCTTACATACTGCAAAGATACATCCATTTCAAAACATCAATACCATTGCAACAATTTTGCACTTTTTGCTTTTCAAGATATATTAGTACTTGATATAGCCTCCCTTTGCCTTGATAACTGCCTCAATCCTTCTAGGCATGCTCTCTATCAACTTCTAACACTCTTCAACTGCTATCCCCTGCCAATCAACCTAAACTCTCTCCCACAATTCATGAATTCCCTTAGGAGAGGAATCATGATCTGCTAGTCTTCTTTTGAGATAACCTCAGAGGTGCTCAATGGGGTTGAGGTCAGGAGACTGTACAGGCCATACCATAGTATGAAAATCCTGCTCTTGAAGTCAATCCTTCACCTTCTTGCAAGTATGTTTGGAGTCATTGTCTTGCTGAAAGATGATGTCAGGAGAATCAAGACTGTAAAACTGCAAAGAATTGAGCAGTTCATCCTTCAAAATATGAAGGTAAAGGTCCCCATCCATCCTACCATCAATCTTGGTAACATAGCCAACTCCCTGCCAAATCATACAACCCTACATCATCAAAGAATCTTCTTCAAACTTCACTGTATCTTCCACCATCCTATCACTTAGCCCTTTCCCTGCCTTTTTCCACACCCACTTGCACCCATCTGATCCTAGGTGATTGATTTTGATCTCATCAGACCATACTACCTTCTTCTAGTCCTTCAGAGTTCAATCTTTATGAGCATAAGTAACGTCTAGATGAGCCTTATGATGCTTGGTTGAAAAAAGAGGCCGGTTTACTATATTGGTGAGTGCCTTGGTCACCTGAATAGCATTCTCTGCCTTTCCAGGGAAGATGAGATGAATGACATATCAGATATTAGCAGAGAAAAGCTTGGATGGATGACCTCCAGTAGCTTTTTGGAGCTCAGAACACTCTTTGGAGTGTAATCTGGATATGGTAGACACATTAAGACCAGTAGTGAATGGAATAGAGTGGGCAGATTGGCCAGCATCAAGCATAGAGAGCATGGTTTGTTTTTGAGTAGAAGAGATGGTTCTTATGATGATTGTGGTTGGAAACAAAGATGTGTGTGAACTATTTTAAACCCAGACATGGTTCTAATATGTGTATGTTTGTATGACCAAACATAACCAAATAACACTTGATTTCAATATAATGAGCAAAGGGTGCAAAACTATTACAATGGTATTGATGTTTTGAAATGGATGTATCTTTGCAGTATGTAAGCAAAATCACATGACCCTGGGGACAGAGTTGTAGCTAATTGTTTTTACTTTATTTGTTCCCACCAAAGCAAAGTGAAATTCCCACAGGTGATTGTGGGGCGCTTCATGCCCCAGTATGGAGTTAGGTATTGCAATGGTTTTACACCTCACTGTATAACTCAATCTTATTGTCTCAACTAAGGGGTAGGCAAGTTTGGCTGAGAGAGGTGAAGTGTAGCCCTTATTTGGTACTACAGGATGCTTAGGTTGCTTACTAATAGGGACCAGATGCCTTTTGTTGCCTAAAAAGGGGTTTCTCCCAAAAGGATAGTCTTAGATGCTTGTCCTTTATTTAGGTACAAGTTCTAATAGCCTAGTAGTAGTTCTAAACTCCTATTTACTTCGCTCTGGGGTACCCTGCCTTATTAGGTCTTATTAGGTTTCTCAGGGGATCTCTTATCAGATGATATTATCTAAGGTAGAAGATGAGATGCTCTCTGCAGGCCAGAATGCTCCCCTTTATATATATAAATACAGGAGGCTATGCTAGCCAATCAGAGGGCTTGGTGGCTTATAAATTAAGGCACAATCACTTACTAATGTCAGCCACAAGCTGTCAAACCCAGGCACACTAAAAGGAAGCACTTTGAGCAAAGGAATCCAAATCTGGAATGCTCTGTCAAAGAGGCTGGCTATACTGTGCAGGGCTGTACAGACTAATGGGGACAAGGTCACATGGTAGCTCAGGGTCACATGATCACTT